>CALSCQ010000492.1:0-35112 GCA_943704525.1 Pigoraptor vietnamica
GAAAAAAAAAAAAAAACATGCACACACACACACACCTTGACGTCCTGACGCTGGCTTTCGGGCTTGTCCTCCTGCGCGCCGCGACCCGTCGGCTTGGCGGCCGTTGCGAAGACGAAGTTGCGAGCGGACGTGGCAGTCGCAGGACGTCCAGTACCCGCGCCGCCAGGGCCAAGCACCTTCGAGAGCGATCGTGGGCTTCGCGAGAGAAACGACGCGCGTCGTGTCGGCGGAACCTGTGAGCAAGATGGTCGGCGGGTACGGGCTTAGATAAGGTCGAGCGGCACAGAACACCGCATTCTTCTCGGTGCACGCACTCACCTGGGCCGATTCGTGAGGGGCGAAAGAGGCCTTGAAGGACGTCGCAGAAGCCGCCACTGTCAGCGACGATGTCTTGGCCGGCGGAGCCTTTCGTGATGCGCACTCTGCAAACGCACGCGTGTCGTGAGCAAGGCGCAACAGCAGAAAGAAACGGGCGCAGCCATGCGCTGTTACGTGCCGCGGGCAGCGGGGGTCAGAGGGAGAGCGCGTTACTCACCCGCCGCGGCCGCCTCCTTCTTCGACGCGCACGTGTTCTTGATGAGGCTGAAGATGTCCTGGCTGTGCTCCTCGTCGAGCACTGTCGCGACGCCCGTCTCGCTTTGCTGCGCGCGCACACCGCAGTGGTCGCGGAATCCATTAGCGATGGATACGCAGCAACAAAGCGACTAACGGTTGCGTGCAGGTGAGATTGCACGAACGCGGCTACATAAGGGAGCGAGAATAGTGCCAATTCCACCCATTTCACGCCCACAGCTCACCATCCGCCTGAGGAATGTCTCTCGCTTCACTTTCTCGAGGCGACGCGCCTGCGAGTCGGCGTTCTCCTCGTCCTCCTCGCCGCCGCAGAAGAACGGGTCGATGTAGTCGCCAGGGAGAATCGCCGAGGGGGCGAACAGGTCCACGGCCGAGTCTGCAAACAACATCCCCTCAATAAGAAGTAACGGCACAAAGTACAGGCATTAAGCGAAGTGCGAGAGCGTCACATCGCAACTCAAGTTCCACACACAATGGCAAGCAGGAAGGGTAAGATGCGACGAAAGAGGCCAAGAAGGACAGAGCGAAGGGACTCTACGCACCCTCGTGGTCCAGCCCGAGCCTCCGCCGCCGGCGCGCAAAGGCGCCCTCGTCGTCCGAGTCGTATTCGTCGCGATTTCTAATGACCGTCTTCATGAGCGCGTCGATAGCCTCCTTGTCCTGGTCCATCTCCGCTTGCCTGCGACGCACGAACACGGTTGAGTGACAGGAAGCAAGGGTACATGGTAGCGGAATACACGCACAATAAACGGCACAATCTTCACGCTGCAACATTACACGCCAGCGCAACATGTGACAAAGGACTCCCGCACTGCAACAGTCACGCGAGTGCGAGTGACCCACCAGTGCGCCTGGAGCGCGTTCTGCTCGTCGCCCTCTTCATGCTCGTGCGTCACAATCTCGTCATCAAAGCCGTCCAGGTCGCTCTGGTCGTCGTCGTCTTCGCTCACTTCCGACCCGCTCACTTCGGCCTCCATGTCGAAGAAATTCCTGCGCGATAACAGCGACCCAAAGTGGGACAGAACCGGTGAGATAAGTCGTGCTCAATACGCGTGTACACAGAGATGCGACCGTACAACGCATCTATCTGTCCGCAGAACACAAAAGTGCGCTCCCCACCGTCTCCTCTTCTTCTTCTCCATGGCCTCGCGCACCCGCGGCAGCGCAGCAATCGCACGACCCACGTCATCATCGTTGTCGTCGTCGGTGCCAATTTCCATCGCCGCAGCCTCACTTTCCGCGCCGTTGACCGCCGTGTCTCCCCCAACAGCGTCCCCTTCCTCGTCCACTCCTTCTCCCTCTTCCTTCGCCTCGTCTTCAGCGCCCTCCGCCGCGCCCTCGTTACGGGCCTTCGCACGTGCCTCTCGGCGACGCCTGCGCTCTTCTCGCCTGAGACGCTTGCGCTCCTTCCGCCGGCGCTTTTCCGCGACGTCAGGATCCTCCGTCACCGCCACGACGCCACGCAGGCCCTCGCGCAGCCCAACGCGGATGCCCTCGTCAACCATGTCCGGGCCATCGTCCGGGTAACTCTGAGTGCCCACAACTTGCGTCTCCGTTGGCTGCGTGTGCTCAATCTCCTGCGTGTGCGAGAAGCTCGCGTCCGCTTCGGGGGCCTTGGCTCGCGAGCTGGCGTGTCCTCGCAGAAAGCTGCAGTACCAGACATCCGTGGAGTGTGAGAGGTGGAATCTGCAACATGGTGCGGTGCGCCGAACAACGCACATGTAATGCGCGACTGCGACGAACGCCCACCCGTTCGAGTCGATGAACTGTGACTCCTCCTCCATGCTGAGGTGCATAAAGGGCCGTGGCGCGGTGCCAGAGTCCCTCTCCGGATCGAGCACGAGGGTGGGCGTCGGACCGGCACCAAAGCGATGGTCCTCGAACGAATCGCCAAAGAGATCCTGGGTTATGCAATCGACGAATGTTAACCCCACCCGCAACAAAATACGCCCGTATTACCTCCAGACAAGCAGCGATCCCATTCTCTTAAACATGAAGGATGGAGAATGCGCGCACGCACCTGTGAGTTCTCGATGGGATCGCGCGGTAGGTCGCGGATTCGCTGCGACTGCGTGGGCGCCTGTGTGGGAGCCTAAACGAGGCCGTCAGTCATGATACAGCCACTCAGTAAAAACGGCGAAACATACGCGCTTGGTGCACACATTTTTGCATGCCTGCGACCACAAGACGCAACTACACATCTAGCGGGCAGGGGCGCACCTGCGGCGTAGCCTTGCTTACGGGTGCCGACACGACGTCGATGGGCTTCTGCGGCCGCTTGAAGAAGTCCGAGATCGTCACTCCCTTCGGCTTTGGCGCAAGGGGATCGCGCACAACAAGGCGCGGCTGGGCGGTGGCGGCAGGGGGCGTGGGGTTGCTGCCCTTCGGCACCAGGCCCGAGAACGACGTCAGCAGCGGCTCCTGCGCTTTCGCAGGCGCGCGAATCGCGGGCTCAGAGCGTGCACTCGGTTCAACACTCGCGGCCGTGGGCACGGCCTGCAATATTGGAGGAGAAAGACATAGGAGAGTGGGAAGTGAGTGTACTGTGCGTTGCGAGTAGAACAAGAAGAGAGGGAAATGCGTGTGTAGGAGACGGAAGGTCGTGTGGGTTGTTGCACACACTGCAGCACGCATTGGACGCACCGCGTGCTCGGCCGTCTTCGGAGGCGCCGCAACCGAGCGAATTTCCTTGTGGCCCTCGTCATCGCTCTCCTCGCCAGAGTCGCTTGTGCTCTCGCTGTCGCTATCGTCGCTTTCACTCCCACTCCCGCTCTCGTCATCGCTATCACTGTTGCTTCCCCCACTCGACGACGACGTCCCACCGCCATCTTCTTGGTCGCCCTCGCCCTCTTCTTCCTCTTCTTCATCGCCGTACTCGAGACCCTCCATGCCGGCCTCTTCGTCGCTCGCAATGCCCTCCCCCTCGGCGTCGCTGCCATTCTCCCCCTCCGCGCCCTCGTCGTCCTTCGCCTCCTCCTCGTCCGACTCAAAGTCTTCACGACCGATCGTCGGCAAATCCTCGGGCGCGGGCCGAAGCTCCGCTTGCAGGCGCCGCTTTTCGCGCTCCGTCCGCACGGCGCTCTTCAGACGCTCAATCAACTTCTGCCGGCTCTTCAGCGGCGTCTTCGCGGGCGACCACTGCGAGCCCTGCGCCCGACGATCCACCGACCGCGGCACGCGCTTGCCCTGCAGGAGGTCGCGCATTCTCGGCGGCGTAGAGCGCACGTCCTTCGCGTCAACGACGGATTCGCGCTTGTCGACAGTCGCGGCGGCCACAGCGTTCCCGGCGTCCTCCATCGCCTCGAGTGGCTGTGCAACGACGGCGTCCGAGGGGTCGGCCTTGGGATTGACCGCAGGCTCCTCCAAAGACGGCGCTGCCGCTGCTTCCGCCGCCGCCGGGTTTTCCGCGGGGTCCTTCTTCGTGAGCATATCGCTAAGCGGCACAAGGTCCGAGTCGTCGTCTTCCACTGGAGCGCGCACGCCCGCACCAAAGAGTTTTCGGGTGGTCGTAGCTGCCTTCGGCTGCGTGGGTGCGGCTGCGGCCTTGGGGAGGGGCGCGACCACGAGGAGGTCGTCGTCGGCGTCCATGGCCGAGTCGACGGTGAGTTTGGGCTTCCGAGTGAGCGCATTGACGATGCTCGCGTCTGGCGCCTTGCGAGCAATCGCAAGTTTGAGCTGCTCCGACTTGGGGAGGGAGGGCGGGGGACTGCGCAGAGGCGATAGAGTCGGAGGTGTGAGGACATGTGGATTGTGAGAAAATGGCTTGTGTGCTGCACGCGTAACGCAAGTCACTAGAGGAGATAGACACACGCACGACGAGTCACGTGCACGCAAGGCACTGACGGAAAGGCGTAACACTTTCTTCGGCCACGGCGAATGTACCCACGCGGCTGCGGCGACAATTCGCTGGTTGGATTTGAGCTTCGAAAGAAAGTCCGACATGGACTTCTTCTCCGGCTTGTGAATGGGCAGCGACACGCACGCCTCTGACACAGCAAGTTAGAAGAAGGTGAGCATGGGGCCATACAGAGTGCCAATTAAGCGCACCAGCATACTCGCACGCGCAAGAAGGGAACGCACATGCACACGTGGCCAGTCAAATGGTTGCGTACCTCGAACGAGCCGCTGCGTCTCGCTGTGCATCGATCGCACGTCGCCCTTTGTCATCTTTTTCTAAATTTCCAAAGACCACTGGTAAGTCACTTCACACAAAAACAGACAAGGTTCCTATAGCAATTGTTCAGGCCATTCTCACCGGCTTGTCAGAGGCATCCCGCTCACTATTCCTCCGCCGCTTGCGGCTCTTGTCACCGGCCGCCGTCTCGCTCGCATCAAACGACGCATCTTCGTCCCCGTCCTCCCCATTCGCGGGAGCCGCACTCTCGTCCTTCTCGCTCTTGTCGCCTTCCTCCATCGCCTTGGCCACCTGAGCGTCCTTCATCGCCACAAGGTGTTCGTCGTAGGACATCATGAGATCCGCGTCGTCGTCATCCGCCCTCGGCTTCGCAGACACCGCCGGCGCAGGCGCAGGCGCGACCGTCTCGCTCGCTTCCGCACTCTCCTCCTCCTGGTCTTCGTTGTCAAAGAGCGAGCGGCGATTCACGCGCCGGCGTTTTGCCACGTGTGTCACATCCTCCGCCTCAGAGTCGCTCGATGCGGCCGCGACGGACGCGGCGCGAGGCACGCCGTCGCCTGCAACAGGCGATGGGACGGTGTTCGGGGAGGGCGCCTGTGCGTGCAGAGCCGCGTGCTCCTTGAGCATCGCCCCCTCCGGAGAAATGTCCATCTCAACGTCGGTGGGGGAATCGCCCGAAGGCACCACGGCCACGCACGTCATGGGAGACTCCATTTCGCCCGTGCGGAAGGCGCGCGTGAAAGGGACGGTCTCTCACACGCACCCCGTGAGCATGCGGGAGCGCTCTGCGTATATAATAAATTCCGATTGTTGGAGGTATTGCGCGCCGTTTCTCCGCTTGAATGTGGCGGTCGCCCACTTCAAAATGTTCGCGCCACAAATTTTGGCGCGCAAATCGACAATGTGCCGAAAACTCGGCAGATTTGAGTGTAACACAGCGCGTACACGTGACCAGTCGCCCATTCAAAACTTTCAACCTCCTGCACACACAGTGTGCCAAGGAGAGACGCAACAACGATGGCGGACGGGCGCGGCATGGTACCCGGCTTCCACGAGCCGCTTGCATTTTCCACGGGAAGTGTCCAGCACTCACACGATGTGGGACGTGGCGCGGACGTACCGAAGCACGTGTGCCCCTTGTGCGACGCATTCACGCCGACTGTCTCTGCGGAAGAAGTGCTGCGACATCTCGTCACTGTGCACAAGTTTGTAGTGGGCGAACCGAACGCCGTCGCGGACTTGCCGAGGTGAAGCTCCCTCGACGAACGTATATTGGAGATTTGCGAAATTCTCGTTCAAATCGCGCTTATAGTTCTAAATGTGACCATGGTATCTCTCAGGTACATGCTGCACTGGAAGCGGCGTTTTCTCGAAGGTCCGCTGAGGGATTTCGTGTCGACCATTCACACGAATTCAGAGGGCGGAACAGGTGTGTGGGACATTACCGTGTCGGACTGTAGCTTCTTAAGTTACGCAAAATCAATTGCACGTTTACTCACGGCGCATTTTCCGCAGTGCCGCCCGTGGCGCCGTCCGAGGAATACTTCCTACTTAGCAGCGTTCTCCCGGAGGACCGTCAGCTCAGAGAGACGCTAAAACAAGAGCGCTTGGTGTGTTTACTACTCGGTTCCAAAGAATCTCGATGTGCATGTCGCGTGTGTGTTACATGTTGTCCTCGGCTGACTCGAGAGCGCCTGTGCAGCAATCTGTGCTTGCCGCGCAGCACCGTGAGCGAGCGGGATCCTTCCGCAGCCGGAGATGCCTCTTTTGCAAGGACGAGTTTAGTGAGAGGTTCGTTTTCGCCACTTTTCAGACGCGCGAATGGGGTCGCAATCCGACTGAAGATCGCGCGTGTGTGCAGGAACGCCTTCTTCTCGCACATGTTCGAGGCCCACGGCTTTAACATTGGTCTTCCGGACAATCTTGTTTTCATCGACGAGCTTTGCGACGTATTACAGGCGAAAGTGGACGGGTGCGCTTGCGTACATAGCATTTGTGTTTGTTTTGTGTGTGTGTGTGTGTGTGTGTGTGTGTGTGTGTGTGTGTGTGTGTGTGTGTGTCTGTATGTGTGTGTGTCTGTATGTGTGTGTGTGTGTATGTGTGTGTGTGTCTGTATGTGCGTGTGTGTGTCTGTATGTGTGTGTGTGTGTGTGTCTGTATGTGTGTGTGTGTGTGTGTATGTGTGTATGAGTTGTGTTCGTGCGTGCGCACAACATATATCGAGAGAAAGAATGCCAAGCGACGCCCACATTCCAATCAACAGGCTGCAGTGCGTCTACTGCGAACTGACGTTCAAGAACAGGGACGTCCTTAAGACGCACATGCGCAAGAAGAAGCACTACCGCATCAACGCGCGCAATGTCGCGTACGACAAGTATTACGTCGTCAATTACCTGGTATGTGTGCGTGTACATGAGTCCTGGGCCGCACCGTCTCCGTGCGTGCGTGCGTGCGTGCTGTGGTGTGTGCGTGTGTGCGTATGTGCGTATGCGTGCCCTCACTCGTCGCCTTCGCAGCTGGATCGCGCTCCCTCCCGACAACAACAAGCAGTGGACGCCGCATCGTCATCAGGCGAGAGTGATGAAGACGTCTCACCCGATAGCAAACCTTCGACAAAGGCGCAGGCGGCTACTGCCGGCGCCCGTGAGCAGAGCGGGCGTTCAAACGCGGGTCCTGCGCGCGAACATGGCAAGAAGGGCTCGTCCCGCAAAAAGAATGTCCCGAAGGATGACGACGGCGCGGCAAGCGACGATTACTTGGACGACGAAGCCGAGCAAGGCGACGGGTGCGTTGTGGCGTGCTTGTAAATGCGTGCATATCGGCCAGCTTACAATTACTATGCGCCGCAGGGCGTGGGACGGGTGGACTGAAAACGAGCCGGAGAACGTCACATGCCTCTACTGCGACTGCGTGTCGGACGGGACGGACGCTGCGTTTGCCCACTTGAAATCGGTGCATTCCGTGTCGCTCGTGGAGACGTGCCGCGAATGGGGTGCGTCGACCGTCGTGTGTGTGTGTTGAGGTCGTTGCGCTCCACACCCATTCGTCTGACATATGTCGTGCCTTTGTTGTCTGTAGGGCTTGACTTTTATCAGCGCGTCAAGCTCGTGAATTATCTCCGCAGAAAGGTCTGTTGTGGTGATTTGCACGCATGCACGTCGCAATGCGACCCAGTAACGATCCCAACTAGAGATCCCACGATCCCACCCCGGCTTAGGTCTTTGAAAAATCGTGCCCTTCCTGTTCGACGACGTTCGCTTCCTCCGGAGAGCTTGTCAGTCACTTGTCGTCGCACTCCCACTGGCTGCCGGAGCGCGCTTCCAATGCGTGGTTGCAAGCAGAGTGAGTCGAAAAATGCTCCGTTTGCGTGCTGATCCCGGCAGTTGTCTGAGTGCAAAAAACAACAACAACAGGTTTCTGTTTCCCACGTACGAAGACGACGCGCTGCTGTTTGGGTTGGATGACGACGTCGACGTCCCTGCGGCCGAAAATGTCGTCGTTATCGCGGAATAACTGACTTTGTATAACGATTCATAATGGCATAAAGGCACAGCCCATTCACAGCATTACATGACTGTCGACGTGTGAGTGTGTCCGGATATGTGTCTGGACACCATGTGTGTCACCGTCACTGTCAGCACATTCAATTGTATTTCAGGCACACACCGAGACAACACCCACACGTCGTCAGTCCGTTTGCGGTGGCAAGCACCCTTCATGCCGCGACCCTCTTCACCACTTGGTGCATCGATTTCGTTCGAAATAATTGGCTGCTCGCACTCGGCAGACGGGCGTCAACAGCGACCCGCGGAAGGTTCCATGCGGAACGTCCGTGCAGTGTGTCCATTGGCGGCGGAATCCCTTAGAAGCACTGTGCGCGCCTGTGACAGCACGTGTTTTCGCGGCTTTTGAAGGCGACGGAGTTCGAGAAGTGCTGCGCGGACACCGTTTGGGCAGCAGGGGGGATGCAAGGTCCCCAACATGTGAGTCGCCCGCGACATTGTTTTTCTTCCCCATCTTTCTTTCAAAAAAAGTCCCGTTTATTTGCTTCCCGTCGTTCTTGTCACTTCCCCCCTCTCTTGTCGCCGACATTCTTCTTCGTTTCTCCCAGCCGTTTTCGCTCTCTCAGTTTGGATACTCGAAGCGTCCCCGCGCCGAGTCAGAGTCTCCGCTGCATCGCCGCGGTGCGCCTGCACACGACGAAGGACTCTCCGGCGAGCTGGCGGATGGACGCCCCCGCCGGCGTGCTGGCCTTTCTGACATGGATCTGACGTACTATGAAATCCTCGGCGTCGAGAACGATGCTGACGACGCGCGATTGAAACAGGCCTTTAAGGTGAGAAGGGGCCACCAGTTCGGTTGCTCTGTTGGCGGATCCCTAGCGGGAACATACGGACTTCTTTGTTCTTTCGCCGTTTGCGTACATGGCAGGCGTTGTCGTGAGTGACCCTGTCGTTGCGGGTGTGACGGAAGTTCATGAGACTGGATTGAACTTCGTGTAGAGTTGATGGAGACTGTGTGAATGGGTGGCAGTTATCGGAGTGCGGAGATGAGCGAGTCGGGCTGCGTACTCATCAATATCGATTGTGTTGCGGTTGTTGTGATCTGTGGCGGTGTTATCGTTCGTGTTGGGTCCCATTTTCTGTTTACATAGACTGCCGTTGTCGCCGGCACTCACCGTCGCGTGCACACAGGAGCTCGCGATCAAGTTCCACCCGGACAAGAACCCCGGCAACATCCTCGCCGAGGAGCGATTCAAGGCCGTGGCATCGGCGTATGCCGTGCTCAGCGACAGGAAAAAGAGGGTGCGTGCGGTCTGCAGTTGCCCTTCGTGCGTGTGCGTCACCGCATGCTGATATGGTCTCAATACGCCGCTGTCGAACTCCTGTTTTATGTGCGACACGTGTCATCTTCCTTGGCGACGGAAGACGCACGTGCGCACACACACACCGCTCTGACACACGCAAGTCGCATGCGTATCGCGTGTGCACGCACACCGCACTGACACGTGACGTCTTCCTTTGCAACCCGCTCAGTTCATGTATGACATCTACGGCAAGCAAGCCGTTGAAAACTCCATGCAATCCAAGCACATGCTTATCGACGAGGCGCGCCGCATATTCGAGTCGCTCTTTCCGCCCAGCGGAAGCGAGTTCTCGCAACAACAGCAACAGCAACAGCAGCTGCACTGGGCCACGCCTATCGCGCGCCAACCCTTCGGTGCGGGCCCTGCCGCCGTCTCGGTTGGAAGCGCGCGTGCGGGCGACACGCTCACGCAGGGCGTAAGCGTCGTGCCCTCGCAGCTGCCTGGCATTGACGCGCTTGCCGGCGCCATTACGGGCGGCCTGCGGGAGGGGAGGAACTTCATCGTGAAGGAGTACGAGTGCACGATCGAGGAGCTGTACGCACGCGCCACCAAAGTGTTCCGCGTGACGCGCACGAAGCCCGGCGCACCTTCGCCGCCCTCCGCTGGGTCGGGCGCGAGCGGCGGCAACGACCAAGACAGCCAGCGTCAGTTCCTGAAAGTGCGCCTCCAACCGTGGTGGAGGGACGGATATGCCATTGTTTACGACGACGGCGCTCCGGACGGCGTCGCGATCAAATTCGTCATGCGGGTCGCCCAGCACAACCACTTTTCGCTGCGCGGCAACGACATCGTGTGCAACATCAAGATATCCCTCGCGGACGCCGTGCTAGGTGTGGAGGTGCACGTGCCAACCGTCGACGGGAACATCGCAACGCTGCGCCGACCCGGCGTCATCTCACCCGGACTGACGCACACGTTCGAGGGCGAGGGGATGCCCGTGGAGCCTTCGACGCTGGATAATGCTGGCGGGGATGGGGACCAGGCGGCGGAGAAGCGTCGGCGTGCGCGCGGCGACCTTGTGGTCGTGTTTGACGTTGTCTTCCCTGACAAGATAGCGCTTGCGGACGACGACTCGCGGCGGATGCTGCATGACGCACTGTCCGGACGCATCAAGACACTCGTGCGGCGATAGGGGAAGAAGGGTCGATTTGCGCGTCGCATGTAATGTCACACAGCTTTTGCACACGTCTCGTTCGCGCTTTCTCTGGTGGCAGTTTTCCGTCTGGCGTGATCTCGCGTGCGCGTGCCTTGTATGAAATGTCTAGTATTTTAACCCGCATCAGTGCCTTTGCCTTATCATAGGAGTTCAAAGGGACAAAAAGCCAGGCACAATCAGAAGCAGAAGAATGATAGGAGACAAGCACACAGAGTTCATTTGACGTCTCGAAACAGAGACTGAATGGCAGCGTCGTCCGCCAGCGCGCGGAGGAACGCGTCCGGGTCCACCCGCCCCTTATCGCCGTCCTCTTCGCCATCCATTGGCCCACTATCCCGCAGCACAGACTTGAGAGTCGACCGCGACGGGCACCTGCAAACGCGGATGCGTGCAGTGAGAAGGGAGAAGGGAGAGGAAACGTATGCGTGTGCGTGCGTGCGTGCGTAGTGTGTGCGTGTGTGCGCAGGATACGAGCAATACTGCGGCATATAAGAAAGGCGCATTAGGCCACCGGTCACTCACGGGTACTCTGCACGCTTGGCGAGCCGCCGCAGTGCCTTGTAAATGACCTCGCGCGACGACCCGTCGACGTCGGACATTGACGCACACTGCTGTATTATGGACGTGCTTGCGTCGACAAACTCTGTGTGGCGCGGGCGGCGGCGCGCAAGGATGGCGACACGGGCGAAATGAGCGACAACCGGTCACACAGCGCCAAACGCTAAGAAAGGCGAGTAACTACTGTGCCCTCTGAACCCCAACATCAGACCGAGGACTATTGAGGATCGCGACAGTAAGACGCATCGGACAGACTTCCACGCACTGCATGCTGTTGCGTCGCGTGTGTGGGCGTGGGCGAATGCACTCGGTTCAACGGGTGGGATCCCACTCACCACGAAAGTACAGCGTTATTTGGAACGAACGGAGCAACGCAAAGAAAGGGACGGCGTCGCGTGTTCCGGTGGTTGCGCTCGGGTCCTCCGCCAGTCGCGCGGCCATCTCAATGGGGGCGAGGGGGAAGTCGGCGACAAGGACCATCGCAAGCTGGTGGAAATCCGAGGGGACAATGGGATCTGCGCAGAGGGAGAGTAAGGAACGGCAGGGACGTGACCTCTATTTGAGGGTATTGAGAAGGGCATAAGGACGCCGGCTGATACCAGCGTGCGCGTGTGCGCAGTATGTGCGCGTGCATGTGTGTGTGCATGTGAGTAGTGTGTGCATGTGTGCGTGTGAGTGGTGTGTGTGTGTGTGTGTGTGTGTGCGTGTGCGTACGGTGCCTCCAGCGTGCACACCATTCTTCGTTGCGAGGCCTCTATACGCTTCCCCAAATGCTCGCAGGTAGGCAAGACGATTGCGCGGCGTCGCATCCACAAACGCAAAGGACTGCTGCAGCACGTGTGTTCCTCGCAATACGCTCGTGAAACTGGGTCGAGTGAAAGAAGGTGGGAGGGAGCAGAATGCAAGCGTCGCTCAAAGCCGCACGTCATATAGGGCACAGGAGGGTAGGAGTACAGTGTGTAGCTAGAGCATAGATATATGCACACACACACACACACACACACACACGCACACACACACACGCACACACACACACGCGCACACACACACGCACACACACACACAAAATCCTATCCATCTTGGCACTATTCGCAAAGAAATGCAAGCGGGTTGTCGATGGGCTGTTCGTCCCGCGCAAGCACCGCCTGTGTCACAATGTCGGACAAGTACACATGCACATGATGTGCCGCTGTGTAACGAAAGGGCAACGTTAGCCTCGACGAATGATGGTCAAAAGTGCGTGCCGTGTTGTGCGTTTGAAATCGCATCTAGGCGTGCGTGATCTCACCCAAGTATTCGTCGGCCTTCACTTGCTCCTCCGGTGCCATCTTCGCCGTTCGCCCGTACTCTGCTTCCCCACACACGACACCTCAATCACTTGAAGCTGGCGCTGCCGGGGAATTCCTATTGTAACAGATTTGTAACAGTCGCCAGTTATTTTTTTTTTTTTTTTTTTTTTTTTTTTTTTTTTTTTTTTTTTTTTTTTTTTTTTTTTTTTTTTTTTTTTTTTGTACTTTTCGCTTCTCAGTGGCGTTGTTCGGCGACGCAGGGCGACTTCTCGAGCTCGAATGCGAGGTAGTTGGCGGTCGTCATGCCCTCGTTCCGGAGCCCGTTGGGCAAGCCGGCTTGGATGTACAGCGCGTCCCCTTCAAACAGATCGATCGAGTCGCCGATTGTTTCGAGCTCCTCGCCCTTGAGCCGCGCGATAGGGCACCCGCTGTGCCGAACGCGACCTTGCACGAACACGAGGAGCACGTCGTAGGGATCGATGTGCGGCTCGTAGCCCATGCCCGGCTGCAGCACAGACGAGTGCGCTCGCAGCGCCCGCATGCCCAGGGGCGCGCGCTCATACTGCGGCTTGCCCTTCTGGACGAGAGGAGGCAAGAACACGTCGGAACCCTTGGCACCGTCCGGCACCCACACGCTCCTCAGTTCCTGGGGACAGTGGGACGCTTGCTCGGGGGAGGCAGCTGTGAAACGCGCGACAAAGTAGCTGCTGGGCTCCACCGCAGTGATGGTGTGCTGCGAGCCGAACGGATGGTAGACAACCTCGCCCGCAGTCGCCGTGCGCGCGCTTATCCTCCTTGCAAGTGGCACAAGGGCCGTCGGCGACGACGCAGCGACGGTTGTAATGACGACGCGACCGCTGATAATCACCATTAGTTCGCTGTCCGCGTGCGCGTGCGGGGCGTGCGGCGTCTTTCGCGGCGGTTGCCACGAGTGGTGGATGTTCAGCCCGCCCATCGCAGGCGTTTCGACCCACGTCGGCGCCGTCATGCGCCACGCCGTCGTGCCATTCCCACCGCGAGTCGGACCCCCCGGGGTGACGAGCACGCCCGCTTGGTTGAGCGCCGGATACGACGTCGGGGTGGGGACAGTGCCCGACAGAGGACGGAGTTCCTCCTCCGTGCGCGCCACGAACAAATTGAGCGCCGCCTTCCCCGCGATGACGTCGCGATGCATAAGCGCGGTGGCGAGGGACCCAAGGCGTTCGGTGCCCAGCATGCCGTACACGGGAGGAAGGTTTCGCAGCTGCGTGCCCGCAAGATAGTCGTACTCGCGTATCTCGCACTCCTCCCCCGCGTAACGCACTGCCACCGCTCGCCGCATGAGGGACGTCGGGTTGGACGTCGCGTGCCAAGCGCGACCGTCAAAGACGAACGCGTCGCCGTCCGACATGCGAGGGATCGCAATACCACCCAGCGCGCGCCGGCCCTTCCCATTCGCGACGAAGGCGTTCGCGGCAAGGTGTGCAGCGCGTTCGTCCGCGTCGTCCTCGCCCGTCTTCACATTGTAGATGACATCGGCCTCGTGAAGACCGCCTTCCGGCGTTTCCCGCAGCGTGTGAGATCCCTTCAGCACCCGCAGTGCGTTCGCGGCGGTGACGTTCTCGATTCCCACCCACACGTCGACGGAGCGGTTGCAGCGCACGCGATCAAGTTGCATGTCCGCGTGCCACCTGTGCCGCTGGTTCGGCGCCTGCGCAAAGAGAACGACGGAGAACATGACGACTTTGCGCCCGATCAGAGCCTCTGCGATGTGCGAAAACCGCTCCGCCAGCGCGATCGCAATGGGATTGTCAGGGAACAGCCCCGCAGTCCGCTCCGTTGGCGGCAATTTCTCCCGCAGCGACGCAAGATCTTCCGCCGTCAGCACTTGCAGCGGCCCGGCGACCCCATCGCGCGCGAAGGCGGCGGGATCGAGTGCCGGTGATGGGTCGATGTAATCGTATATAGATGTACCCTCTGAGGACGACATTGACGCTCGCCTCGCCTCCGCGACAGTCGCCTTCTTGTCACTCGCTGTCGTCCCTGTAGTATTCGCGAACTTGGGCCGATAGACATCGTCGGCGGCCTTCGCCGGCACTCGCGACGAGAGGCTGAAGACACCCAAGAGAACGACGGGCACTGCGAGGACAAGCACAACGAAGCCTCTTGCGCGGCGCATAGTCCCCATTACGCGCGGCGCGACGCCGCTCAATGCACAGAGTATGTGCAACAATTCATTCAGGCCGATCGCCAGGAGATTACGTTTCAGGCCACTCCTCTCAGCGTCACGTCAAGTGATCGGCCAAGGAAATTGGAGAATGTTCTGTAAAATTGGGAAAAATATGGGCCACTTTCAAATTGAGGTTACCCGGACAAACCCAAGAGGTCAACAAACAATTTCTACTTAAGGACGATATTATCTGAATATTAGAAGACAAGTATGCAGTACATTTAATGAGAAATATAAAATAAATTACTGCGTACGTTACAAAAAGACCCACGTTCACGGTCGGAAGGCTCTTTGATACCCCTTTTTCCATTATACACGAACCCCTTCTTACTGTTGCACATTCGAGGGGCTGAAGAAGGTCCATTGGGACCTGTGCGCAGCCATGTCGTCCGCGCTGGACTATGACGACGAATACTCGCCCCCTGTCACGCGCCGCGGCCGCGTGGTTACTGATGACGCTGACGGTGCGCTTCACTCTCCGAAAGTTGTCGTACTTTGACAGACGGATTTCCATCGACTCCTTTAACACACACACAACACACACAAAGTCTTCAGTGGCGCATTCTGAGCTCACTCGTATGTGTGTGCGTGTGCTTTGCGGAGTTGGGTGCACTCCAGACTTACTCGTTTACTTTTGTGTGTGCTTTGCAGAGTTGTTGCCTCCGCGAGAGTCCAAAACGCGCGGGGCCGTGTTTATGATCGCCGCGTATGCCTTTGCGCTCCTTCCTGCCGTCGGCATCTGCTACGCCGCTTGGGACGACGACTCGTACGATCCCCTCGTAGTAGCCCTCGTCGCCGACGCCGCCGCAACGACCTTCATATTCTTTTTCAGCGTCCTTCTCGACAACTCGAGCATGTACGACCCGTACTGGTCCGTCGCGCCCGTTCCCATCGTCATCTATTTTGCGATGCACCCGTTGTGCGCGTCCATGATCGACTATGTGGGACCGACCTCCGTAATTCGCCTCGTCGTCGTTATGGGTCTCGTGTTGACGTGGGCCGGGCGTCTTACGTACAACTTTTACGTGCGGTGGGAGGGGTTGCTGCACGAAGACTGGCGATACGTCGACTTGAGGCAGCAGACGGGCATGGCGTATTGGGTCGTCAGCTATCTCGGCATCCACATGATGCCGACGCTGCTTGTGTACGGGGGCTGCGTGTCCCTCTATGTCGTGTTTTGCGCAGCGAACGCGCCGTTGAATTTGTTGGATGTTGTCGCGGCCGCCACGACCGGCGCGGCCATCTTCATCGAGGCGACGGCGGACGCGCAATTGCGGCGGTTCGTGGCGAAAGGGAAGGCCAAGCCCGGAGATGTGTTGTGCACGGGGCTGTGGCAGTACTCGCGGCATCCCAACTACTTTGGGGAGGTGGGCGCAATGAGTGACAGGATCGTGTGTGTACGTGTGTGCGTGGTGCGTGCGTGTGTGCGTGCGTGCGTGTGTGCGTGCGTGCGTGCGTGTGTGCGTGCGTGCGTGTGTGCGTGCGTGCGTGCGTGTGTGCGTGCGTGCGTGCGTGCGTGCGTGTGTGCGTGCGTGCGTGCATGCGTACGTGCATGCCTACTTTGCTCACCCGCATGCTTGCTTGTCTTCTGTCATCACGCGTGGTCCACGTCTTAAATAAGTCCCCTCACACAACTTCGTAGGTCCTTTTCTGGTGGGGTCTCTTTTTCTTCGCCGTCGCCGCAGGCATCCCACGCTCGCTCTTCTCCTTCACGCTCGCCGGGCCTGTGGCCATCACGGGACTCTTCGTGTTCATCTCTGTGCCCCTCGTCGAGCGTCGCATGATCGCACGGCGACCAGCCTTTGCCGCATACGTCAAGCGCACATCGGCGCTTTTCCCGTGGTTCCCGCGCAGGGCTTCCAACTGACTGGACGCCGTGTAGCCGGTGTGCTTTGGTGTCTGTGTCGATACGAGCCATACGGTCGTCTAAAGGCTCCTAGTTGGTCGGTCGGTCGCACTCCATGCGTTTTGCGTTTTGCTGCGCGTGCGTGCGTGCCGATATTGCTCTGTTTGCGCCGTACTGCGAAAGACAGACGCGGAACAGCCGGGACGGTCGCGGTCGCTGTGAGAGGCCGCGCTCGTCCCTCTGTGCCTAATGAATGTGCCAAAGAACTAGAGGGTGTCTCTCGTGACGTCAACGTGTACGTCAATGTGAGCTCCTTGGTTGACGAGATATGCAGACGTCTTCCCGCTCTTTTCATTACAGCGGACACTGCCGTGCGCTACGGTTCCAGTTCCCTCGACAGCTCGTGGAGCCGCTCGTCCTGTTCGATGGGAAGCGCGGCGAGGTATTCGCCGATGCCAGGCACGACGAGCAGGTTGTACGACTGCGCCTGGAAGTGCTCAATCTCCTTGAGCACGCCGTAGACGAGGCGCCGCTTGCCGATGTTGATGAGTCCCTCGCGCAAGTAGTCGTCGTTGCCGTCCTCGATGAACGTCAGGTCCTTGAGGTAAACGCCTGGGAAGCGATTGCACCGTGAGAACGAGCGCGTAATTGACAAGTACACAGAGGACAGCCGCCGCGCGACGGCGAATGCACTCAGTCGGGCGGACTTCGCGACGGCAAAACAAGGCCCACCCACCGAAGTACGGCAGCGCGGGCGTGTTCGCGCTGCGTATGAGCGTGCGGTAGTTCTTGAAGTTGCTCTTGGTCGTCATGTGCTCGTCGAGGGCGGCAAACGTCGCTTTGGCCTCCTTCGACACGGCCTGCGCACCAGCAAGCCACGACACAATTGACGACGTATCAGCTCAATGCACAGCAGACTTCATGTATGACACTTTGCGCATGCACATACGCGAACATCCGGGACAGTTGCTGAGCGAAGGGCGAGGACGAGGCAAGACGACGCACCTCCCACGTCTTCTTGAGCCGGCGGACGGGCGTCCCGCTGAGCCCCGATATGATTTCCATCATGCCGTTGAAGTTGGACAGCTCGAGGCAGAACTGCGGCGACACGAACACGTCAGTCCCACGCACACGCACGACGCGACCTCAAGCGTCTCCACAAACAGACAACAGACGCGACCTCATGCCCGCACGGCTCTGCACAAACGGATAACAGGCGCACGCAACCGCCAACAACGACAGCGCATGGCTCACCTTTGCGACCTTGATGAACTGCGTGATGCGATACGCGCGCTCCTCCGCCGTCGTTCCCTTCTCCAGCACGAGCGTCTCCACCCACAAACTCACCTGCGCCGCAGGACAACAACAACATGTAAGACCACACCGCGTCAAACTGCTAACAATGACAGGCTCTTCTAGCCGCACTCGCACACAAGCACAGCCGCACCTCGTTGAACCGCGAAATGAAGGCCTCCACAGTCCGCGACCCCGCCACTGACGGGCGACCGGACGCCTTCGCGCCCGTTATCTTCCTCAGCGTGTCGGCCGCGGTAATCTTACGAAACAGCGCGTGCTCAATCAGCGTGAGCTGCCGCGCCAGCTCGCGTGGGATGCCCAGCAGTTCGCGTGGGGCAAAATTCTCCGTGTTGAAGCTGTCCCCGAGTATGGGGTCGGGAGGGCAGCCGCACTTTGCGACGAGTCCGTCCGCGCTCACGCCGAGGCTGTTGCGCGCGCGGAGGGCCGGCGAGCTACTTCGGTGGCGGATGAGGCCCTCGATGCGCGCGACAATGTCCTTCCAGTCTGCGGAGGCAAGCACAAAGCGGCGAGGGGAGGCGCCGCCGACGTCGATGGCGAACGCGCGCTCGGTGGGGAGCTCGCACGTCACGTCATTGCATCGCGTGATGCCGCTAATGTCCATTGTCTCGACGCGCTCCGTCACCTCCTGTGTTCGACGCGTTAGATAGTGAGAAAAAAGTGGAGGGTACGAAGTGGCGAACAAGAAAAGAGTGACAGTCATATCAAAGGGGAATGACCCTCATTGATCCAAAGGCGGAGAGAAACAAGCAAGAGAGAAGGTTCTTGAAAAGACAGGCGCGCGCTGTAACGGAGGCGTCCACGCACATTCGTCTTGTCGTTGAGAAAGAGAATGTAGTCGTTGTGCAGTCCCATCAGCCGCGGCGGTCCCCTCGCGCGGCTCTGCGCGACATCCTGCAGCGCGGCACATGCAACACGGTCAAAGAACAGCACGCACTTCGCCTCAGCAGACGCAAATCGTGTGCCCTTTGAGAAATACGACTCTTCAAAAGAAAGTACGCACGGAGTGGACGATACATGCACACAAAGAAGGAGAGTGCGCGTGCAGCGAGTATTAGAACCGGACATGGGCGTAGGAGTTGACGCACTGAGGGCAACGACGCACACCCATGCACGCGCAACCCCCACCTTGACCTGATGCATCGTGCACCCGTACGTGACCAACAGCTGGCACGACTGCACGTAGAGGTGCTTCGCGTCGCGCTCTGCGAGCTCCGCAAAGCGGTCGTAGTGCGAGTGCACGAGACGCGCAATGTTCTTCGCCTTCAAGTGAAGCGCCGGCACGCACGTCTTCAGGCTCGCGGGCATGAAGAGGCTAAAGGGAATGGGACGGGACGTTGTGTGTGAGCGTCGTTGTACAGTAACATAACCCATCACGTGGACGAAAAGACGATGGACACAATCCTGCTTTCACGTTGCGGCAGGGGGTTCGTTCATACACGGCAAAGGGCCTCGCAGAGCGATGTGTCACCTGTCGTTGGGCTTGGAAAGCGGCCGATCGCCCAGGGACGGTCGCCGGTTCACCGTCTCGACGTGGAGCTGCAAGCCGGCCAGCAGCGCAGCCTCCTCCAGCGTGCACAGCAAGTTCCCTCCCACGATCGCATCGCGCGCCTGAACGCAGAGGGGGCAGGAAAATGAGAGGCGAACAGGGCGAACAAGGCGAACAGAGGCGAACAGAGGCATTGCACGAGAAAAAGAAGGAAAAAACAACAAAAAAACAATCGCACTTGAAGGCGTTCGAATGATACAAGCCCCAACTCCGACCCTCGCTGAGACGAGCAAGTAACTATCGGATGCATACGGGCAGGTTACCACGCACCTGGACATAGAGAAAGTTGTGGTTGCAGAACAGACTCCGTCCCTCTAACCGCCGGGCGTCCTGCGGCCTTTGATCCTGCGCCAGAGGGAGGAAATTGTCAGCAATGCCGAGGGTGGAACGCGGGGATTCGGTTCAGCGGAGGACGCACGTGTCGTACAGGAGAGACACGCGAGGACGCGCAAACACGCCCAGCGAACACAAGACAGCGACGCACAGCACCGACCTTTTTCTCGAGCAGGGCCATCAGCTTGGTCGCCTGTGTGCGATAGGGATCGCCCGCGTTGAACAGCGCCGCAAGGAACCGCTGCAGCTCGGAGCGAAGGAGCGGGTCCAGCTCAAAGTCGGTCACGTGCCGCTCGAGCCACGTGCGCAGCAGCTGTGGAGGGGGAGGCCAAGTCACCACGTGAGCTGAAGATGGGCGTTGACCCAACATGCACACCATGCACTCCGCATCCAACAAACCCACTCATAACATTGCATTGCAGGCAGGAAGGCACACACAGCAGACGCACCTGAATGATGCGGTTGTGCAGCGGCGGAATGGGCACGTCCTTGTGGTCGCCATCCGACGCAAACAGCGGGTCGAGCGTTTCCTTGATGTTAAAGTCGAACCCCACCGACAGCGCCGGCTGACGAAAGCAGTGCACGATCAGCCGAAGCAGCACCGCAGGCATCGTGAACGTGTGGTACGTCCGAAGCACAAAGTCCACGAACTCGTACTGCACCGGGATTGGCGCGCTCAGAGACGACAACGACAGGCTCACGGAAGGCGCCGCTCCGGACCATAGAAGCAGCTCGATGACCTTCTCAAGTCGGCACCCGCGTATTTGGCGACCCTCCGCGACCGTCTGGTAAACGATGCGCCCGCCCATTTCGCCCTCTCCGAACAAGTACTCGCGGCCCACGTCCAGGTGGCCCATGCACACGAGCCCGCGACAAGCGTCGTGTCGCACGCGGCGGTTCTCGTGCTTGAGCAATCGCAGCAAAAGCGCGCGGGCGCCCGCCTCCTCGAGCACTGCATGGCACGCCGCGTTCTCCGCAATGTCGGCGACGGCGGCGACGAGCGGCACTACGACGTCCGCAGAAATGTTCGGTGCGGCAAGCGCGGCGAGAATCGAACCAACGCTCTCCTTGTTGTTGAGACGCGTTTGCATGGACATGTACGGCGTCGCCGCGCACACCACGGCCGCGGCGAGAGCTTGGGCGCGCGGGGACGGCGACGAGAGAGCGCCGAGGATCGGCTGCACAGTCATGCGTGCGATGGACGCCCTGTGGTCCCTCTCCTTGTCGTCCCGCTTTGTGAGGGCCTCGAGCAGCGACAGCACTGCGAGCGCGGCCTCAGAGTCCGACGGCACCGCCCCAAGAATCGCCTGCATCGCCTTTAAGAACAGCGACGACGTTCCGAGGTGTGCGGCCGGAGACGCAGACAGCAGGCGGGACATGAACGAGGCGGCATCCGGGGCGGTGGACGGGTCGCCACACGCGCGCAACAGCGGTTCGGCGGCGGCAGAGAGTGCCTCGATGAGCGTCTTGTGACACTCGGCGTTCCCCGCAATCGCCTCGAGCGAGCGGAGGGCCACCGAACGCGCCTCGCGTGCGTCCGACGACAGCGCGGCGGCTGCGGACTGAACCAGGCGCGTCTGCAGCTCCTGTAGCTCCGGGAACAGCGACACGGGCGTGACGCCGGCAGCATCTAAAGCGAGAATGGGCGCCCCTTGTTCCACGAGCGCGATCGTGCACTCGAGATGTGCAGGGTTGCCGGCGACCACGTGCAGTGGCGTTGCTCGCGTTGCATCCGCAACTCCTGGCGACGCACCCGCACGCACGAGCAGGCGGACAAGCGGCGCGTCCCCTCTCCTCGCAGCGCAGTGGAGGGCCGTCTCGCCCTTTGCATCCTTCAAATTGGCGTCGGCGCCCATCGCGAGAAGCAAGCGACACGCTTCCCCTCCCGCAGGAGCGCTTGCGGCGACGGATAGCAAGGGACGGCGGGTCCCCTCCTCTCGTGTGTCCACGCGCAGTCGCTCTCCAATAAGCGACGACAGTAGCGCAGTGTCGCCCGAAGCAATGGCACCTAGCGCCGTTTCCAGCGCGCGCCTCTCGTCCTCGGTGAGTGGAGGCTCTTCCGGCGGCTGCGGGGACGGCGCCGCGGGCGGCGGCGCGTTCGATCCCCGCCTCCCCGACGAGTCTTCGCTGTGCAACGTCAAGAGCGAGCGCGAGAGCGAGTCCTGCGCGGAAAATATCGACGAGGAATTTCGTGACAAGCCGGTGGCATCAATCTCGAACGATGTGCGCGAAGGCGGCTCGCTGTTGCTCAGCGCGGGCGTCGGTGGCGCATCCTCCTCGCGCACGGACGCAAACGGCCGCCGCGGATTGAACACGGTAAACACCGACGTGGAATCTCCCTCGCTCACGGACTTGCGATACTCGCGCAACGGCGTTCCCAGCGATTCGTCGTCGACGTCGTGCGTGACCTCCTCGAAATCGGCGAGGTCAGGGTCCTTCGCGTCCACGTACTTGACAGATCGGGGCTCGCCATCCAAAGCCTGCGCGGGGTCGACGCGAAAGGGATCCCTGACGGGCGGTTGCTGCTGCTGCGCGCTAGAGCCCGTTGCATTCTCAGGTGCGCCCGACAGCTCCTCCGCCGCCAGCGACAGTGGGTCCGACATTGGCGCGGCTGCCGCTACGGCATGGTGTGTGTGTGTTGTGGTCGGACGACGCGCGACGTTCCCTAGCGTGCAGTGTCGTACACGGGACGCGGAGGCCTTAACACGGAGGCAACGACGCCAATGCAACTGACCCTTTCGACCAAATCCTCCGTCTGTGGAAAACGCTTCAGCAGTGCGACCAGCCGGGTTGCGGCTGTGCTATTTTCAGCCCATCTGATCCCAGCCCCCAGCTATTTCAAGTCTTCACCGACTCGTTTACCAAGGGCGCTAAAATTAGCGCCCTTGCGTTTACTGTACAACCCAACTCCCAACAGGGGAACAACGAAGCGAACGAGAACGCACGCGCGCGCACGAGAGAGAGAGACAGCGAAGGGTGTCGGGACGCTCCACGCGTCGCCGTCACCGATCAACATCACAGACGCGCCGCACGCAGCGATCATAATAAAAGGAACGGGTTCGGGTCGCGGTCGCGATCGCCAATGTCAAAGAAAGCCGGCCCCTGCCGCCTGTATCCGTTCCCGCCCCTGTCTCCCTGGCCGCCGTGCTGTTGCGGGGGTGTCGGTTGCAGCACTTGCTGAACGGCGGGAGCGATTATCATCGGTGGTCCCACGTTCAGGTCGGGGTCGTCGGGGAGGTCAATGCGGTTCGTGAGGTAGTCGGCCGGAGTCTTCGAATGGTTGTCGCGAATGACGAACCGCGCGTCGTACTTGGAGACGAGATACGAAAACTCGCTGCGGAAGATGGACGCGAGGTGGACGCTGGTGCGCCCCTCGAAATCGGCGGCGTTCGGGTCGGCCCCGTGCTTGAACAGCAGCTCGGCGATCGCCCTTCGGTTGCGAATGACCGCAAGGTGGTGAGGCATGCGCCCCTCCATGTCCTGCATGCGCACAATCTGCGGCTGGCACATTCCGATCAGGAGCTCCACAAACTGCAACCAGCCGCGACCCGCCGCAAAGTGCATCGCCGTGCGTCCCCGCTGGTCCTTCAGCGCCGGCACTGACTGCGGGTGCACCTTGCGACTCAAAAACTCGAGCGCCGCGTAGTTGCCTTCGCGCGTCGCATCCATGACGAGCTCGCCGATCGCGTTCCCTGCGTCCGGTACCGGCCGATGTAGCGGCATCATCGGTCCAATCGGCCCGGTGTACTGCGGCATTCCGATAGGAGCGATCGGGGCGTCCGGCCCACGCGGCAGCTCGGGGAGGCCCGAAAAGCGACCCGTGTACGATGGAAACGGGTGCATGCCGACACGCGGCTCGTCCTCTCCTAATATGCTCGGACCGCCGTTTCCCGCCATTCCGGAGCCATTGCCGCCGCGCGCCTGCCCGCCCCCCGCGTCGCCCGACGGCCCGTCATCACGCGTGGGCGTGCCGTATCCAGGGATGCGGAGGCTCACCAGGAAGGGAGGCTGCCGCTGGTCGGGCCGCGCACCTCCCTGCGAGTGGGGAAGCGCGCCCATCCCGAGCCCCCCATCGTCGCCCGGCGTGTTCGGCTTGCTAAAGTTGAACGTAGGCGACTGCGGGCGCAAGAAATACGGCAGGCCGCCCTGACTCTCGGGAGGCTCCGCACGCGGCTGCATCATGTCCAGCCACGGTGCTCCGCCGGCACTCGCATCGGCCGAGGGGCCCCCAGCGCGCGGGAACGGAAACTTATTGGCGGCAACGGCCGCGGGGGGCGGCGTGCTCGCGGCGCCCGAGTGGTCGACGAGCTCGCTCACGTCCGAATTTTCCTGCGAGTCTGCCTCGGAGTCCTTCTCGTCGGGAATGCCGGCGAGTCGAGAGCCGGGAGGCGGGGGCCGCATGCACGAGTCGCGAACGTGGCGCCGCAGCCCCTGAATCTGTCGGTACGTCTTCCCGCAGCCGTTGCAAGAGTACTCCTTCGGCGCGTGCGTGTGAATGTGACTGCGGACGCCCTTGAGAGTCGACTGAAACGAGCAGCCTTGCCAGAGGCACGGGCGCAGGACGGATCCGCGAACGCGCAGATCGTGGTGGTGTTGGTCGACATGCTCCTGGAGATGCCGGTGAAGGCGCGTCCCAGAGCTGAAGTTCGAGTTACATGGGAAGCTGCCGCCCGGGCGCAGGTTCGCCCACATGCACCGGTGACTCTCGGCCATGCTGCCCAAAGGCCAACTCGGTCGCCGCCGTCCTCCCCCTTGCTACCCGCCAAACGAGAGAGAGGCAGCTACAAACACATCGCAGCGACCACCAACGAAAGCCTGGAATTGAGTTTGGAGTTGATTAAACTCACTATGGGACACAAGCGAGGTGGAGGAGTCACTCACCTTGACGGACGTGAGAAGCGGGCAGGGCGCGCCGCCAGGTTCACGACAAATCACGAAGTCGCCCAGCGACGATACGCGAAAAGCGGCTACGCACAAGGAAGTTTCACACACTCAGCAACTCACTTCCCCGCAAGTTGAATGGAAATGTGTGCGACACATAGGCGGGCGTACGGAGAAAATGAGCGCGAAGCCTGACATGACAGCAGCTGCCAATTGGTCACCTTCCGCTTCGACAGTCGACGTCAGAGCGAAAACATGAGACAAAACACAGCGGATAGAGTTGGTTTGTCCCCTGGCCGAACTGGGGCGTCGAAGGTCCAATGCGACGCAGTTCAACGCGAATAGCGATTACTTTGACAGTCGAATGTCAAGCGAGGATCGCAATATCGACCTTGGACCTTTGGGGCTTTTTT
The DNA here is from genome assembly GCA_943704525.1 of Pigoraptor vietnamica. Classification (NCBI taxonomy): domain Eukaryota; class Filasterea; order Ministeriida; family Capsasporidae; genus Pigoraptor; species Pigoraptor vietnamica. The sequence continues at coordinate 25,124 of CALSCQ010000492.1, forward strand.
GCGTGGACGTGGCTGGAAAAACGGGCTCAAACGCACACATGCGAGACACTGTGGGCATTGTCAACGACCACGAAAGCACACACGCGCTTGGTTTAGGGTCTGTTTTGCATGGACGCACGCACAAAACCCGCCCCATAATTCCCGAGGATTCGAGGACGGCGGGCGCGTGCACGCAGCGCCATGCGAAGCTGTCTGCGAGTGTGAGTGCGGCGCACGTCGCGCCCCCCCGACGACCAGACTCGTTACAGCGCACGCGCGGCAGAGTCGAATGTTCCGCACTGGTAACACTCACAGATTATTCACTTTACATGACTATCGATTGACTATGGAACCACGCTCGGGAAAATTAAAAAATTTGTCGGAAATTCGTCAATAGGCTTTCGGGAAATATTGTGATATCGCCGATTTCAATGCGCCGCATGACCCAATTGCTATGGACAGTGTATGAAAATTAAATAAATTTAAAACATTATTTTGTTTTATTTGCATTTGCATGTTGCACAGCGTGCGAACTTTTGTGCGTAATTTTCGCACTTGGCGTCCAAAATAGGCTAAAATTTACCTCTTCCAGGTCATGGTTTACTGCACGTGGTGTGTCCAGACGTCCAAAAACGGCCGAGGTGACTTGGATTGACGTCTTCACTGGGTGCCCGTCGCAATTCCCGCAATCGGATTGGTTCGCACTTCACACGCCAAGCCCAGCTTTTTGACAGAATGAACGCGCACTCGATCCGCATTGCCATGGCGAGTCGCTCGCAGTGCAAATAGCTGCAAAAGGATTTGCTACAGTTCCCAGCAGGCATCGTCACCAATTCACGATTGCCGGATTTCGCGTGCCGGCGAGTCTCAGATTGTGAATGGCGATAATTTCCGGAACGGCCGCGAGACATTGACGGCGATCTATTCCTGTGCGACGGACCGCCGGCGCCCGGGCCGCCGCGGCGCCGTTCCGACTCCGACAGTTCACTGTTTGCTGACTGACGGCCGGCGGGTCGGGCGGCTGCGTGACCCGACTACCCAGTCGGGGCCGGCGACCGCCACAAGCTGAGCTTCGCATCGGCTGAGCTGAGGCCAGTCGATGGCTCGGCTTGGATCCGAGCCGGTCCGGGTTCCGAGAGGTTCTAATCGGAGCCGACTTGACCGCCGAGTGGTCGACTGTGATTCGACGGCTTGTCGGCCTACTGCCGGCCGGCGTCAGTGCGCCGCCGGCGGGCCGATCGCCGGAGTCGTCCGGACGTCAGTTCGGCCGGTACAGCGCCGTAGTGTCGTCCCCGGCCGGCCGGCGATGGTCGGAGTGCGCCGACGCCAACGGCTCCGAACACGGCCCGAGCTGTTGCCGGCTGAAGAGTTAATCGGCCGCCGGCCGGGTCCGCGCGGGCCGCGGTCGCCGCTGCGGATGGGCTCGCTGGACCCGCGCCGGCGCTGTCAGTCATGGCTGGCGCCGGTCTTCTGTAAGCTATCAGCGGTCAGGCACTGACCGGTCCGTCTCGCGGCGGCCGCAGCCGGCGCCGGCCGCCCAGTAGTACGGCGCACGGGTCGGCGGCTCTGACTGCGGCGGAACTCTTGGTCAGTCTAAAGCAGCGGCCGGCTCGGTCGTCTCGGTCAGCGTAACTGTCGTCCGCCCCTGCACTGAGCTCGGCCCGGGCGTTAGGCACTGGTGCCGGTGCCCGGCTTCGGAGTGCCGCCGGCCATGTGAGACTGTCGCTGCAGTCCGGCCGGTCGCTCCTGCGCTCTCGGCGCGTCCAACGGCTCCGGGCAGTCGGGCCTCAAGTAAGGTAAGTGAGCAGTCGCTGCGCCGTGCAGCTGTGTTTTTGAGTGACTTCAGTGAGATTCACACTGTCTTATTCCTGAATGAAGTGTCGCGACGGGGACTTTGATAACGGCCGAATTGAATTTCCCCGATTACCTCACCTCGGGCATTTACTTTCGGCGCCGAAATCGCCCAACACTCGCCAGTTGAGCTCGTTAGAAACTTAGTATCACTGGGATGGTGAGTCGCCGTTATGTGCAGCAACGTATGAGCCGGCCATCTTCAGTCAGCGCGGCCTCGCCGCCGATGCCGTAGCGGCGGAGACTGCTGTCAGACTCTGGCCAGTTAACCGTATTCAGTATAATTCGCGGGGTGGGCCGCAGTCAATTCATGACGGAATTACTCGGCAGGCCGCTGCTGGGCTTGTTGCCAGTATGGAGCGGTCAGTCCGAAAGACCGCCAAACCCCACGGGCTCCGGCCGGGCGCCACTGCCAGCCGGCCGGCCATCTGCAGTTCAGCCATCAGAACGGGCGGCGGCTCAGCCTCCGGGCTCCATTTCGGCTCGGCGCCGCCGGCCAGTTCTGAGCTTGTCTCGGCCAGTCCTTCCCCGGCTGTCGCCGGGCGGCCCTGACGGTATGCCAGCCCTCAGCCGGAATGCCAGGCCCATCTGCGCCGGCGGCTGTCTGAGGCCTGCCAGTGGACTGCGGCCTCTGATCCGCCGGGCAGCACGGCCGGCCGGGTCGGCCCGGGGCCGCCGGCGACGGCTGCTGCCGAGTCGGCCGGGACTGCACTGGTGCCACTGCCGCGGCCTGAGAGGCCGTGCGGAGCTCCCGGCCTCTGCACGACAGTTAGCGGTCACTGGCAGGCCAGTCGCCCTTTCAAGCCGCCACCCGGCACGGACACTGAGATGAGCCGGTAGACTTCAATGATCAGTAAGTAAAACCGCCGAACGGCGTGGCTGTATCAGTTCGGCTGTTCAGACGGCGTTACCTCATAGACAGTGTGGGTGAACCCGCCGCATTCGATTTGCGGCACGTGAAAACACTTTGGGCAAACTAAAGACTTGCAAGATATTAACTGAAGCACTCAAACTGACATTTTACCTTGTCGGTAGTGCGCTCGTGGTTGTGCCGATGGAGGGCCAGTGGAAAGAAGAGGACGATTGCGTTTTCTGTGGCATCGTGCGCGGCGATGACAGCCAGAACAGGTGCGGAATTACGCTTTGCGCGTGTACGCGCATTGATATTCACGTGGCATGCACTGGCACACACACACGCACACACATACACACACACACACACACGTGCACACACACACGTGCACACACACACGTGCACACACACACACACTGATCACACACGCACACGCACACACACGCACGCACGCACGCACACACACGCACGCACACACACGCACGCACACACACGCACGCACACACCCACCCACCCACACACACACAGGCACACAAACACACAGGCACACAAACACACACACAAACACCCACGCACCGCACAAACACACACACACACACACACACACCACCACCACCCGCCCACACACACTAATATTGGCTCTCTAGCCCGGGCGGACTGACCTTCGGTGCACAGTTATAGTCTCACGCGTGTGCAGGACTCCTATCACTCACACAGGCATGCACACCCGCTCGACACAAACGGCACCCGCATACTTGACTCTCGGCGTGAACGCTGCATCTGTATTTACTTTATTCCCTTTGACGACATGCGGCCAATTGTGTCGAGCCATTCGCTTACGCCGCCCTTGTCTTCTATTGCGGGTGCAGTCGCGTTGTTTACCGCGACGATCTCGTTGTCGTGTTCCATGACATTCTCCCAAAGGCCCACGTGCACCTGCTGGTCATTCCCGTGAGGCACATCCGCGACATCAAGACGCTGCGGTGCGTGCGGTGACTGACGGGACCTTCTGCTTCGTTTGTGGAGTGCGGTTGCTGTCGCAGGTGCACACGCACGATGAGTTGCACGGGCTCCACCCACACGCGCTATTGCACACAAAGCTGGCGACTGAGCGCTCGCGCCACTCACACCGACTCACCAAAACACTGACACCAACGCCACTCTCGGCAACAGCTACGAGGAAAACCGGCACCACATTCTCGAGCACATGCTGAAGGTCGGCCGCCAGTGCCTGCGAGAGGAAGTCGACAGGAAGCCCCTCCACGCGGGCGAAACGCAGCAGTACGAGCCCAAGTTTGGCTTCCACGTGCCCCCGTTCACGAGGCAAGGGGGATCGGCAGCGACTCTGCTTCTGCGCACTCCGTTTCCTGCACTCCTTTTTCGGTGCACTCCATTAATTTTCAACGCACTCCTTTTTGAGCGCTCTCCGCCTTTGTGGCACAAACACACTAACGATTGTGTGCCATCTTCCTTACAGCGTGGACCACCTCCATCTGCACTGCCTCGCGCCGCCGTTCATCAAGCGAAATCCGCTCTTCAGCGCTCTCAAGTCGTTCCACCTCAAGTACGCAGAGTCCGCGCCGTGGTACATGCCGGCAGAGGAGCTGTTGCGGCGGTTCGCCGAGGCAATGGCACCCGAGGACTAGAACGGTTTGCCGCGACTCGAGAGAGTTACCGATAATTCACGACCAACTCACGTGCGGACATGTGCTTACGACGTGCGGACAAGTGGTCAGGACGTGCAACGTGTGCCTACGTCTGGGCCGCCAACCAGCCACGTCACGCGCAAGTGCAAAAGCGCAGTCGTTGATTGTGTGACGCCTGACCGCTTGCAACCAAACGCGAGCAAGTGCAGCGCACGCACGCACGCACGCACGCACGCACGCACGCATACACGCACGCACGCGCACACGCTCCGAGGCATTAAACAACGGTGTTCAATCACGCCCGCACACGTTCGCGTCAGGAGGCACTGGGACAACTAGCACCGTCTCCGTGGCATAAAGTGTGTTTTCAGCCGCAGAATCAAGGCGAAGGGGAGCTAAGCGTCGCCTTCTCCCGCATGGTGCGCGCAAGAGCCTCGTCGGCGTTGATGTACGAGAAGCCGTCAAACTGCGCCTGCTGCGACCCCGTGAGGCGCGTCGGCTGCGCGTACGAATCCATGGGCTTCTCGGCGGTGAACTCCGTGTCAAAGTTGCTCACGTCCGTGTCCGATTTCTACGGCAAAGCGAAACAAAGAGGCGGTGAGCGAGAGGGTCCACACGGGACAAGCGCTCGCACGGCAAAGGCACGAAACGAGCGTAGCAAGTGCGACGTGAGGAACATCACGCGCGCGACGGCGGCATGCACGTGACTGCGATACACCGAAGCGACAGCGCAATGGGCACGTGACAGAGGTACCGACCACGTCGGGCTTGAACGGGGGTGTCATCTTCTTCTGCAGGAGGCGGTCCCAGTTGATCGGTTTGAAAAACGCGTTGCGCTTAATGTCGTCAGCGCCGTTGAAGCCGAGCCGGTCCTGCGGGTTGCGCTGGAGCAGCTGCGCCAACGGACATCTCCGTTAGTGTGACAGCGAGGCTTCTTCACGCGTGCTGCATCATCACGAGAGTATTCGCACACTTCCACGCATGACTTTTCAGCGTCAACTACGCAGCCTCGCCCGCTGCGTTTGCCACACAGAGGCGTTCTTTCACGCGGCTCCCTTACCCCCGTGAGCAAATTCGCAGCGTCGCGGCTGAACGTCTCCGGGAACTGAATTTCCTGGTACAGAATCTTCTTATACATGAGGTTCGTGTTCTCGGAGTAGAAGGGCGGGAGGCCCGACATCATCTCGTAGATAAGGATGCCCAGCGACCACCAGTCGACCTCCTTGCCGTACCCCACGCCGCGCAAAACTGCGCACAAAGGGAGAGCGAATGAGAAAAAGTCGCCGTGTGACCTAACTCACACGCGAAAGCCAACACATGCTCAGTGCACACCACCCGACGACAGGGTCACGACTAGCACATTGGTCAGCCAACGCAGCGGTGCACTTGTGAAAATGGTTCGAGGACGCGCGCGAACAGAAGCGACACTCACTCTCGGGCGCGAGGTATTCCGCCGTGCCGCAGAACGTCTTCGTCTGCGTCCCGTCCTCCATGTTTTCCTTGCACAGCCCAAAGTCCGTCAGCACCACGTGACCCTGGCTGTCGAGGAGAATGTTCTCGGGCTTGAGGTCCCTGCAGCCCGGAACGCCAGAGTGTGAGCGAGTGGGGAGCCAAGGGCATGTGTCCGTGCGCGTTTGAGTGTGCGAGAGCGTCAAGGCAACGGCGTACTGCGGACGCACCTGTACACAATGTTTAGCTTGTGAAGGTGTTGGATGGCAAGAACGAGCTCGGCGGCATAGAATCGCGCGCGATCTGCGGCACGCAAGAACGAGTCGTAAGCCGCACAGAAAGCGACCGGTCATGTTGGCAACGCGCACGACCCCTCCGACACAAACACGCCCAATAACATTCGTTCCTATGAGGGGGCAACTCGTGCAATGTGCACTCCGACTGAAGGAGTCGGCCGTTTACGCACCCTCTCCGAACATGTACTCCTTTTGCAGGTGGAAGAAGAGCTCGCCGCCATGCACAAAGTCGAGGACCATGTACACCTTCTCCGGCGTCTGAAAGCAAAACTTGAGGCTCACGAGGAATGGGTTGTTCACCTGCGCACAGTACTCGTCAGGGATCGCTCGCACGGCACTACGACAAGTCTCCAGCCAACTCATGCAACACACACACACACACACACACACACACACACACACGCACACACATGCACACGCACGCACACGCGCACGTACACGCACACGCGCACACACGCACACACGCACGTACACGCACACACACAACACGGCACACACACCGCAAAGGCATTCACTGCCACACCGACTCTCTAAGCCAAACGACACATAGACACACGCAGCAAGCATACGCACGCACGCACCTGCGCGAGGACGTGGCGTTCCGCCTTCGTGTGCTCCACTTCGGACCGCGCGACGATGCTCTCCTTCTTGAGGATCTTCATCGCATAGATGCGCCCTGTGTCCTTCTTGCGCACTTGCATCACCTGCGCGCAGGGCCACGGTCGTCACGTGCCGTTCTACTGGGAAACGGAGGGCAAATGTATGTGTGGGGCCTACGCAGCATAACCTCAACGAGCGCATACAAAAGTGCACACGACGAACAGCTCGGCATTTCCCACAGCACGAGGTCCGTGTCAACACACACGCGTGCGTGCAGGGGACAGAGTAACAACAGTGTGACGCACCTTTCCAAAGCTGCCCTTGCCGAGCACTCGGAGGAGGTCAAAGTCGTCGATGGAGAGCCCTTTCTTTGTCTCCTCATACGAGATGACGAGGCGAACTTCGCCCTTTGTGCGGTCCTTCCACTCGACGGGCAGCAGCTTGAACCAGTTGTCGGCCACCTTCTGCTCGCGCGGAACAGACGATAGGGGACATGAGGACGCCGCCAAGCAGGGACGCATGGTACGCCATCTCACAACACACCGAGACACACGGACGCACACGCCACAATACACCCACAACACACAGTGATACACAACCACACACACACGAGAGCCACCAAGCACGCACGCATCGCACGCACCCCTTCTGTCCTTGTGGGCCTCAACTTGATCGTCCCAAACATGTCGCAATCAACGGGCGCATTCCGGTCAAACACGCTCACGCGAAGTTCGCCATCCTGCCGGCACGTGTCGCTGCGATGTGACGCAACCAACGAACTCAGCATCCCAAATCAATCACCAAATTTCAACCCCCGCACTCACAAGTAAAAGGTCTCGTCCCACACGGGCTCCTCTCCTTCGACCGTGCGCGACACAACTTCCGTCCGCTCGTACTCGAGCACACAGTACGGGCGACAGGGCGGCTTTGCCTTGCTCCGCTGCTTTAGGCTGTGGGCCTCCACCAGCTTGACAATCAACTGCCCCGTGGCGCGCGACGCCATCTTCGCGCTGCGCCGACGCCGGCCGTATCCACAGCGAGATGCCGCAAGTGTGCACGCGCCTGCACGCAGACCGCCAGCGCGGCCCGCTACAGAACCTCAACTGTACGATGGAGTTCGTAGAGGCTGAAGGGCTGTCGAATCGATCTGAAACGTACTCAGGGCAGCACAACTGCCGACGGACCAAAAAACACGGCGCGGTGACGAGAGAGAAGGACGAGTTGCTTACAAGTAACGACAACGACAAACGACGTGAGGGCGCTGTTTGAATCGTGCGCGCGAGTTAATCTCTGTGCGATTTCGAGTGTGCGTGTGTGTGTGTACGTTGTGGCAAAAGTCAACACAAACCCGCGACTATGGCGACCGCCATAGCCAGTCTGCGGCCGGAAGCGGCTTATGCGGACATTTCGTAGGAAGGCGAATAGTATATCACGTGCATGCACGTGATTGAACAGCTGAGGCGAACGGGTTTTTGTACGCGACGCAGTTATGCGAGGCGCACAAGACGACCAGAACAAGCGCCACTTTGTTACAAGCTGCAGGGCGTTGTAGGCCTCTGTGGGGTACTGCGTCTTGGCTGTGGTGGCGGCGGCGCCCCTTCGCAGCCATGTCGTCGCTCGAGATTGAGTCGGCCGAGTGAGTGGCACAAAAATGCGCGCGTGTGCCTTCACACACATACAGAGAGCATGTCGTGCGTCGCTGCTGCTCTCCCCGTTCACGAGCACGCCGTTGCGTCTTTTCGGCATCTTCATGACGCCAGTGTGGCCTGCCGGGGCGGTGTGGTGACTAAGATTTAACTATTGCTCCAATGCAGCGTCATTCGTCTCATTGAGCAGTTTCTCAAGGAGAACAATCTCCATCGGACGCTGCTGACTCTGCAGGCGAGTGTTTGTTGTGCGCACGCCGCGGGCATCTTGCCTTTGGCTGCACCACGGCTGAATTCGCAGTGTACCTTTTCACAGGAAGAGACGGGCGTGACACTCAACACGGTCGACAGCATCGACTCGTTCGTGACGGACATACGCAATGGCCACTGGGACAGCGTGCTGCTCATGATTCAGTCGCTCAGGCTGCCCCACAAGAAGCTCTTTGACCTCTACGAACAGGCACGTCGCCCCTCCCACGCTCCCATCTCTCGCTCCTCGCGATGTTCGTGTTGTATGCCACATGCACCATAGTTGCGCTTGATTACGGACTTGCCGCTGACAGACCCGAGTGCGCCTGTGCGCAGGTCGTTATCGAACTGATCGAGATGCGCGAGCTGGGCGCCGCGCGGTCGTTGCTGCGACAAACAGACCCCATGGTGGCCATGAAGGAGCAACAACCGGAGCGTTACCTTCACCTTGAGAACCTTCTCGCGCGGCCATATTTTGACTCGGGCGATGTGGGTGGCTGCAAGTGTTGCGAATTGGATTGGGATTGATGTTCGCTGATGCACGCTGAACGTGCGGTGCGCGTGCTTTGCGAGAGGTGCTCACGGACGTCATTTCTTCAGGCTTATCCCGAGGGAAGCAGCAAGGAGCGCCGAAGGGCCGCAATTGCGCAAGGTGTGTGAGAGCTCACAATGTCGTCCACTCACGCAACTTTAGTACACAGTTCTCGACGTTACACTTGTGCTTCCTCTCCCGCAGCGCTCAGCAGCGAAGTGAGCGTCGTCGCGCCCTCGCGCCTTCTGTCGCTACTGGGGAGTGCGATCAAGTGGCAGCAGTACCAGGGGCTCCTCCCGCCCGGCGCGACGATCGACCTGTTTAGGGGGAAGGCGGCGCAGGCGGCGACGGAGGAGGAGAAGTACCCGACAACCCTGAACGTCACCATCAAGGTTTGCTTTCACCCCACTTATACAGTCGCACGCACACACACACACACACACACACATACATACATACATACACACACACACACCACACACGCGCGCACACCCACACCCACACCCACACCCACACCCACACACGCACACACACACACACACACACACACTATACACACACACCCTCTATATCTCCTCGCGTGTTGCTCCGCTCTGTCGTGGGCATTCGACGGTTTGTGCCTAAGTGCTCCGTTTGCCGTCGCGCTCGCGCAGTTTGGCGCCAAATCGCACCCCGAGAGCGCGCGCTTTTCGCCTGACGGGCAGTCGCTCGTGACAGGCACCAACGACGGCTTTATCGAAGTGTGGAATTTCATGACGGGAAAACTGCGCAAGGACCTCCGGTACCAGGCGGAGGTGGGCGCGGCGGCTTTGTGGTGTAGCGGGGGTGAGGTGTAGCGGGGGTGAGGTGTAGCGGGATGAGGGAAGGGGGGGGGGGGGGGGAGGGGAG
>CALSCQ010000497.1:0-12105 GCA_943704525.1 Pigoraptor vietnamica
GGGGGGCGGGGGAGTCGTACTGGACTGACGACCGCCTTCTTGCATCTCAGGGCGTCAGACGGGCTCGTTCAAGGGGTTTGCCGGCGGAATTCGCGCCATTGTGTGCCACCCAACGCTGCCTTTTGTGGCCTCGTGCGGTCTCGACCGATTCCTTCGCGTTCACAGCCTCGTGACAAGGAAAACGGTGCACAAGGTGAGGTCTCTTTCCAGTGTCTAGCACGTTTTTTGCTTCGCAGCGCCCCGTGCGGTGGACTTCCCTACATCGTGGCAACACGAGGCTTATTTGACGACGTCTGTCGCAGGTGTATCTGAAGCAAAAGCTGAACGCGCTCGTGTTTAGCGAGGAGGGCTACGTGCAGACAGAGTCCGAAAAGGCGCAAAGGACAAAGAAGAAGCGGACCAAGTCGGAGAGCGAGGACGAGGCGCGCGAGGATGACGCGCTGTGGGCGCAGCTGGAGAGTGCGGCCACGCAGAAACAGAAGCGCGCGGCAAAGAAGGCGAAGGCCTGAGACACGCCTGTATAAACCGCAAGAGGCTGAGCAGTGCGGGGGCAATTGTGTGCTAATCTCTTTTTTTTATCTCACTGGCATTAATCGTGAGATGCACCGCAGACAACGCACAGCCTTTACATCAGCGCATCATGTGCGAACGCGCGCAGCGAGTGCGACAATGTTGCGAGTGCGACAATGTTGCGAGTGCGACAATGTTGCGAGTGCGACAATGTTGCGAGTGCGACAATGTTGCGAGTGCGACAATGTTGGACAGGTCTACAATCGCAGTGGTTGAGCGTGTGAGGGCGGCGGCGGGCAGAAACGCTCGATCAGTTGTTCGCCGTTTGCTCAGAGGTAGAGCGTGTGAACCACGGAGCAGCGAATAACAGTCCAACCGCAGTTTCATACAGCCCTTTAGATTGTGCGTGTGGACACCGCCGAGCGCAGAAACGTCCCTCAGTTGCTTACAGGCGCAGAGGTCGAGCGTGTGGACACCGAGCGCAAAACGGTCGTTAGTCGGTAACAGTAGCAGAGATGAAGCGTGTGAACGCCGCCGAGCGCAGAAACGTCTGTTAGTTGCTCACAGCGGCTTAGAATGAGTGTGTGGACGCCGCCAAGCGCAGCTGCCTGTCTGATTATCAATTATGCGCCCCATTGAGATGCAGAGACGGTCGCGCGGGATTGTCTCTGTCACGAGAGTTCGGAATACGCTATCGACGACGTACTTTTCGGCAACGGTGGGCTTGAGCGAATACAATCGTTCGCGGCGAAGCACCCGCAGCAGTCGGCTGCATGTGTGTGCTAGTGCGCGGGCCTCCGGAGGGGAAAGGTAGGACGCAATGTGGCAGACGAAGAGTTCGTCAGGGAGCCGAGGAGAATGCGTGCGGCCATTGAAGTCCGATCCGCGTTAACAGTGCTCAAGACGAGCGGTCAAACGAGCAAATGCCCACACACACACACACACACACACACACACACACACACACACACATATATATATATATATATACATACATACACGCGCGGGCACGCGCGCACGCACACGCACACACTGTGTGTGTTGTTCTCTCCTCTTTGCCAAATTCGGGTTGGGAGGAATTGTTTAATTATAGATCTCGCATTGCCCCCATGTTGTGACTGGCACATAAAAGAAGCCACTTGCTCTTCCTTCCCGTCGTCTCTGCCTCACTCTCCCTGCATCCTTGTGCGTGCGTGCAAGCTGGCGAGCCTTACTCTCCCTCGCGCAATCGGCGCTGCGACTCTGGTGGCGGGTGCTGCTGTCCTCATGTCGTGCAAGCTGTCCAACCACGCTGTGTCGGCACCCGCGCAACAAGCGACCGCCGACGCGCAGAACGGACCCATGCGCGGAATCTTTCTTCTCGGCGCAACCGGGCGCACGGGCAGCATCATTATGGAGGAGGCGCTTAAGAGAGGGCACAGCGTCACGGCGTTTGTGCGCAACCCCGCCAAGGTCACGACGCAGCACGAGCGCCTTCGCGTGGTCGGCGGCTCCGTGTACGACTACGCGTCGATCGAGAGCGCGTTCAAGGGGGAGGACGTGATTGTGAGCGCGCTAACGAGCGACGAGAAGCCGCACAACACGTGCTCCGAGTCGACGAAGAACGTGCTCAAGCTGATGGACGCGAAGGGCGTGAAATTCTACTCTGTAATCGGCGGTGCGGGGACGGAGCCCGAATTCCGCGCGCGGCAAAACTGGCTCGAATCGGCCCTCACGAGCGCCCTTCTCCTCCTCTTCAAGCAGTCGGCGCTGGATCGCGAGCTCGAGAGCAAGATGCTTGCCGAGGCGCAAGCGGCGCATCCAGACTGGCACCTTCGGTCGCTGTCGCCTCCCTTTCTCACGGACGGCCCGCGCACGGGGGTGTACTCGACGGACCCCGACAAGCCTGGACTTCGCCTGTGGAGCACGATATCGCGGAATGACCTCGCGGACTACATGCTGAGCGTGATGGACAAGCCCAAGGCGGACGCCAAGATATCGCACTACATCTATTACCCCTGAGCGTGTGCTAATGAAACAAGGTAACGCCCAATCGTTTCTCGTTCACGCACGCACCCATGCACACACACACACACACGCACGCACGCACTCACTCACTCACTCACACACACACACACACACACGCACACGCACGCATCCGCTGCCTATAGACACTTTGTGCCGGAGTACGTCCCGAATTCGCGTCTTTACCAAACACATCTCGCGTCTGCGACGTGCAACAGTTGACATCACGCGGTGTTGGCGGCGTGCGCTTCCGTGTGCGCCTCTGCAGTGGGCTCAGCGGGCCGTCGCGGGGGGCCACCAAACCCGCCATGTCCCGCGACGAACTCTTGGATGATTTTCGCCGCCTGTTTGTCCTTCAGTTGCTCCGAAGTGACGCCGGCCTTGTCGAACAGCGCCTTCCACTCGGGCGGAATGTTCTGAACTTCAAATCCCTTGTCCGGATCCCACCCTATGTGTCCGACGTGCCGGAAGCCGGACGGCGCCGAAATGCTGCCAATGCCGCTCTTCCCTCCTTTGCCTGGACGGTTCTGACGCGCCTTCGGTCTCTCATGAGCGCCGGTCGTTGTCTGGCGCGCGTGCGTATCCGTCGTCGAAGCGCTCGTGGCATGCTGCCGGCGCTCCCTCGTTGTCGCGGCCATCGTCGCAGCCGCTGTCACCTTTTCGTGTGCTGGGAGTGGTGCGTGGCCACGGTGTTGTTGGCTGCCGTTGTGACACACGTGGCCCAATCCGGTCATCAGGTCGCTCGCGGGGCCCATTTCGGGGAACTTTGAGAGCCCACTTGCCGAGAAAATGCTTCCGATTGCGCAGGCGTTACACGCGCGGACGGCGAAGCCATGTTCGCGCACAAGTGCGGCCTCGAGCACGCGCACTATCTTGACGCTATCCTCGCACGCCACCGGCCAGCGAAGGTCCTTTGCCACGACGCTAAGCTTGGCCACATCGTAGTCTACCTCGATGCATTTGCCGGTGCCGTCCGCCGGTGCGTCAGAAGAGACTCGCACGACGACGGCGCCGATCGATCGAAGAGATGCGGCGTCGGCAGATGTGCTGACGTTGCTCACCAGCATGCACTTGAGCTGTCCCTCGCACAGAAGGCGCCCGATTGCGTCGACGGTGGCACGGTCGCCGACGAGGGCGATGAGATTGGCAGCCTGCGAGACGTCGTCAACAGTTGAATTAGAATAACGTGACAGTGAGGCATTGCAATGGCCATTCTCTTCATTTCACGCACCATATTGGTGGCCTTAAGTTACGGCCTCAAACCTACAGTAGCAGCGAGGACAGCCGAGCCGGCTGGCGGGCAACACGCCGAGCCGCAGTTCAGTACTGCCCGAGAATGCGGTTGGCAGGGTTAGTAGCTCACTGAAGCACCGCACAATCAATGTTCATCTTCTTTTTTTTTTCCTTTGTTTTTTTCAGGGCTTGAGGGCAGATCGTCGGGACTATCCTCGGCCCAGTTTGTTCGTCGCCCGCAGTACGGTTATCGCCTGGTGGTAACATACTCACGTGACTCTCCCATTTTCAGAAATTTCTCGAAGTGGGTGTGGGGAATGCATAGGCAACTTTATTTCTACTAACTCAAGCCCAGTTGCTATGGCATTTCGTTGGCAATGCGTCGATAATTCCGCCAACATGAAATCTGTCATATAGCAGATATTTCGCGCATTTGCGGGGTGGTGTCCGCCATAGTCTGCGGCAAAAGGGCCATGTGCGCTATGACGCACACACGCACAAAACTTCACTTTTCTCTCTCTCTCTCTCTCCTCGCGAATAGTGCCCTGCGTCTCTTTCTACCTCCATTTCCCTCTCCCTCTCCTACTTCTCTGTACCCGCACGTGCTGCGTCTCGCGTTTTGGTGCCTCACGCTTTCCGTCGTCAGAGCTCGACAAACAGTCGGCGTAATTCCGTTCACTCATTTCATCCCTTCCGCTGTCCTTGTGACAAGCAACACAACACCATGGCGTTCGACACGGCGCCCGTCATGCCCATGCTCGACGGGCTGCCGGTCGTCGACGTGTCTTCTTTTGATGCGGACGTGTTTGCGCTGCTCGACAGCGGCGTTTGTGGGGACGTCGCTTTCGACTCGTCGCTCGCACCCCCGAGCCCCGACGCTTCGTCCTTCGCGTCCCTCAGTCCGCCCGCGACGGGCCTTCTCACGCCTCCCTCCGACATTGACGTGTCTGCGGCGGTGAAGATGGAGCCGGCGGACGAAGCGGACCCCTTTGCGGCCGTGGCGGCTGCGCTCGGCGCGGGCTTGTTAACGCACCCGCAGCCCCACGTGCCAGGTGTGCCACTGAGGCCCGACGGCATCTTTGCGCCCTTTGGCGGGTATCCGACGTCGGTGGACGGGACTGCGCTGAAGCTGCCGCTGCCCATTGCGCCTCTTGGCCAGTCGTACCCCCTGCCTATTGTTCCCGCTGTCCCCGCGGTTCCCTCCACCACCGCGCATCTGTCCGGCGCGTCCTCTCCACTTCCCATGGCAGGGGCGGCGTCTCTTGCTGCGAGCTCGCCCGAGCACGGGTCGAGCGGTCGGTCGTCACCCGAGGACCGCATGCTGAAGCGGCAGATGCGGCTGATTAAGAATAGGGAGAGCGCGTGCCAGTCGCGCAAGAAGAAGAAGGAGCACCTGCAGCACCTCGAGGCCCGCGTCGCCCACTTCTCGAAGGAGAACGCCGCGCTCAGGGACCGTCTCGACGCCTCGGAGCGCGCCAACGCCGCGCTGCGAACGGAGGTGGACGAGCTGCGGTGCCTCGTGGACAGCGACCCGACGCTCGCCGCCGCGTGGCGAAAGCGCAACGTCTCGATGGGGCGGAGGTTGCCGACGCCCGCCGCGGCCGGCATCTGCGTCATGGTGGGTGTCGTACGTGCGTCCGCGTCCGTGGCTGTGTTGCGCTGTTGCGCGTTGCGTTTCTGTCGCGTGGTGATGTCCCGTCACTGAAAAGTGCATTGTTTCGCTTTTTCGTGTGATGATTTCTGTGCTCTGCCGTGCGCCAGACTTAATTTCTCTCTCTCCCCCCACAGGCGCTCTTCTTCTTTGTCGGTTTCTCCTTCTTCGACCCTTCGTCCCTCTCGCACTCGTTCGGCCGCTTCCTTCCCGCGGCGCCGGGCTCTGCTCCCCCCGTCACGACAGCCATGATCGCCCGGGAGCACATGTACCTCGGCCGCGCACTCAAGAGCGCAGACCCGCTTCTCTTTGAGGACCAGGACGCCAGTGCAGGCTCTGCGCCGCCGTCGGCGACGCACGACGACATTCGGCGTGCGATTCTCAAGGCGGAGCGCGAGATGAGGGCGGCGAGGCAGCGCGACGCGGAGACTGTGAGGGACGTCGTCGCTGTGCCCGAGGCACGTGCCCCGGCAGAGGAAAACGCGCTCTCCACCGAAGTGGGGCTGTGGGCGGTCGATCGGCCGAACGCCAAGCCGCAGCACCAGGCCAACGGGCTCGTGTCACTGGGCCAGAGGTGTGCATACCGCTGTGATTGTGTGTTTGTGTGCAATGTTCGAGTTGTTATGCTTTGCATACGTGAGTGCGTGCGCGTCAAGGGCATCCCGCGATACGATTATTGACAGCCCTTCCTTGTCCCATTGCAGCGAACCGGACGTGCTTGCCGGCGGCTTCCTTCCCGACGACTGGATCGACAGGCGCGCGGACACTTCGTACGTTTTCTGCGCCGAAGTGCGGCAAATTTGGCCCGCGACGAACGCCGTCAAGACAAGCCGTCCGCGCGTGTCGCTGATCATTCCCTCACAAGACTTTGTCAACACGACGGAGGGAGACGACGCGAACGGCGGTGCGTCGGCACGCCTCGTCCGCAGCCTCGTCCAGATTGACGCGGAAGTTCTCGGCACGCGCTACATGCCCGTGTTCAACCGCACGATTGTCGAGGCGAATTGAGAGGGGGCGCGGGAAACGACTTGTCGTCCCAGGTTCGATTTTTTCTCGGCACAGACCGTCGGCGTTTTGTGGGGATGACCGCACTGCGCTTCGTGACAGGGCTGTGTGCGAGTTGTTGTAATTAGGCGCGTGCGCGTGCGTGCGTGCGTCGTCGTTTCGTCGTTTCGTTTTCTGCGTTGCGTTAAGAAGTTTTTTTGGACTGCGAACGATCGTTTTGTAAACCTTCGCTATTGGCTGAAATCTGTGCGCATTGCGCAGTGGTCCATGTTAGTGTAGGAATGACAGTTGCATGCTAACGGACTGCGTGCGCAACTGTGCGTAGCCACTTTGTCTCTGGATTCGTGGGTATTATAATATGGCGCATCACGCGTTACACAGCGGCATTTCTCAGAAGGGGTGGTGTCGCAGGGCACGCGCGTCCACGGCCTCGGCCACAATCGCCTCGCGAAACGCCCGCACATAATCCAGCTCTGCTGCCGTGGTCCCTCTCCCCACAGACGCGTGCTCGCGGCCCTTCCCCGCCGTGGGTCCAACGACAGCAACCTTGTCCACGCGGGCCACGTGCGGCACCAAGAGGCCCGTCGTGTGCGCTGCGAGATATTCGACGGCGTCGCCCGTGCCGTCGTCAAAGTGCATGCCGAGTCGCTGCGAGAGGAGACGCTCGAGCAACTCAAGTGCGCCAGCACCCGCCAGTGCGTGCTCCGGGAATCCACCAGCTCGCTTGAGTGGGTCCAAGCGCACCACAAGCGTGCAGAGCGCCAAAGCGGACTCGGCGCAGCACCCCTCGACGCCGTTCGCAACACCAGCGGCCTTCTTCTTCGCCCACGCGTCCGTCCCATCGATGTTGTCGTTGCGCGGCACTGCAAGCGCGCCGTCGGATATCGACACGGTCGTCTTGCGATGGAATGCGACCGTCGCTTCCGCACGCCCATCGAGTATCGGCGCCACCTGTGCCGCAAAGCGCGATGGCAGCGAGTAGTCGTCGGCGTCCTGGTTCGCGTACACTTCCGCGTCGGCGCCGCACCGCCGGAGCCCCACGTTACGCGACGGATAAGCCCCGATGTTCCGCGCGTTGCGCACGAGCGTCACGCGGGCGTCCTCTGCTGCAATGCGCGTGACGATGTCCGCGCTGCCGTCCTCGCTCGCGTCGTCCACGACGACGACCTCGACGCGCGGGTACGTCTGCGCGAGGAGCGACCGAACGGACACAGCGACCGTCGCCCTTGCGTTATGTACCACCACAACGACACACACTTTGGGGTGCGGTGCGGGTGGCGGACGTGGCGCGTATAGCGACATCGCGCCACCGTCTCTCGCAGACGGTACTGCGTCGGCGTCGATGTTTCCACCATTATTGTCGTGGTCGCTGTATGCGCGTCGCGCAACGAGGGGAGGGACGGTCGCAACGCACTCTGGCGCAAACACAAAGACGAGCGCGCGCAGAGCCCCTTCGTCAATGTCGTACACTTCCTTGGAGAGCTCAAACAGCAGCGCATCAAACGCAGAGTGATCGACGCCAAGCGCAAAATGGCCCTTCGCGTGCACCGACGGCGTGCGAAACAGCGGCGCTTCGGGCTGTTCGTCGTCTCCCTCCCCCCTCGCACGGACGCTCGCTTCGGTCGCACTGTCACCGAGAAAGAGCAGGCGCCACTGCCGCGGAAAGCGCCGCGCGCGCACGTCAAACGCAGCCGTGAAGTTGCGCGCGAACACGACGTCGTCGCTGAGCAGGAGAATGCGTGCGTACCCACGCGCACGCGACACACGCAGCACGGAGCCCCACGTGCGCGCGAGTGCAATGGACGCGGGTCCAGACAGCAGCCTTCCACGACCCACGCGCACTTCGAGGTCTGTTAACGGCTGCGCGACGGCCTTGTCGTACGCTTTTGTGACATCGGGCGACGTGTGCATCATCGGCACTCGCTCTGCGCGCACCCCCAAATCAGCGAACCACGCGCGCATGACGTCCCTCTTGGCCATGTCGCGGTCGTCGTTGACGTAAAAGATGCGGTCAAAGTACTCGTCCAATCGCACAACGCCATCGCCGTCGGCGTCAAGCGAGGCCCCGCGCACGCGTTCGCACGCAGCGAGGGTCTCTACAGGCACGCGCCGCACGTTATCCACACGCCGCCGTGTGCCGGCACCCTCTGCCAGTGGGTGAGGCGCATCCCCCTTCGTCTTTGCCGCGTCTTCAAGCTCGCGCACCGCGGTGAAAGCGACGAAGGCAAAGTAAACGACGGCCGCGCATAAGACGCCGCGACGCACAAGCCACCGCCACGGCCACGTGCGGGGGACGCGCGTGGAGGTGAACATCGCCCCGCGGATATGTTGGCTCTTGCTATCGCCGCCTCATCCTCGGCAAGGGAATGGCGTCCACAGAAGGGACGTAGGCACAAAAAGTAATGCAGCGCGACACTCTGCACACACACACACACACAGCGTACACACACACACACACACACACACACACACACACGCGTACACACACACACACACACACACACACACACACACACACACACACACACACACACAGAGTGAGTGTGTGTGAGAGAGAGGGAAAGAGAGAGAGAAGGGGTTGCAAGGAAGCGACTCGAGTGACTTTGCGGTCATAATCGCCGATTGAGTTGCTTTAAGCGTTCCGATTGACAGCGTGTCAAACGAGGGCGTTCTCGGCTGTTATTAAAGGTGAGGGTTAGACGCCCATCGTACCTTGGAGTGACGGCGCACGCACACGCACGCACACACAGACGCACACGCAAGCACAAGGCGACAGCGAAGAGTAGTGGCTATCTGCAGAGTCTTGGGACCGCTGTTTAACCACCACCACCACCACCACCCCCCCCCCCCCCCCCCCCCTCCTCCTCCTCCTCTGCCTCTATAGTTTGCGAAGCGAAAGCCGGAACAGCGCTCTGCCGACGCCCGCAAGTCATTGACATGGCTCAGTACGCCGCATTCAGCTAGAGTCAGACGGTCGCTCTCTTGCGCGCTCTCGTGCGCTCTCTGCGATTGCATGGCTTCGGACGCCTTCTAGGGCCAGACGATCGCTCTCTTGCCTGTTCTCGTGCACTCTCTGCGATTGTGAGGGAGACGCGCCACATGGCCGTCGAGATGGACGCTGCCGGTGTGTCGTTTGCCGCCCGATTGCGCGGGTGTGCGGGACGTCTCCGCGCGGCCTTGTCCGCACCCCTGTGCATCGCCGTGTTGTTGTCGGTCTCTTTCCTCCTCCTCAGCGCGCACCGCTTCGACCTCGCCCTCAAGGCCGGTCACGCACAGCCACGTGCCGCTCCAGCGCACGTCGCGCACGTCGACGACGATGCCGCGTCTGCAGAGGTGTGCGATGCGCTAGAGGCGGACGCGCTCGACGTGGACGGGGACGGACTCATCTCGCTCAACGAGTACTTTGACTGCGTCTTTTATCTCAACGACAACGAAGAAACGCTGCGCCGCGACACCATGCGCGCGACATTTCAGCGGCTGTCGATCGACGCCGAGCGATTTCGTTCGTACAGTGCCAAATCGCCAGAAGTCGACACCCGGCGCAAGGCAGCGGCGGCACACGGCGTAGCGGGTGAGGAGGATGAGAGGCGCGGACGCACGCGCACGCACGCACACGCAAGCGACTTTGCGCGCCTTCTCACGTGGGAAACGCTGCTGTCTGCGTCGCGGTTGCGCGGATACCGTCGCGTGCTCGTGCTCTCAGACGCCGTGCGATTCCATGCGGACTTCGCGCGGGAGTTCGACGCGCGCGTGCGCCGCCTCCCCTCGCGCTGGAAGCTGCTCTACCTCGGGGGTTTCCAGGAAACATGGGACAGTCCGGACGACGTCGCGTGGGCCGGCGGTCGCCTTCAGGCAGCGGCCTTTCACCCACTCTCGCTCGAGGGGGACTTTGCCGTGGGCGTGGACGCGTCTGCGTTCGATCTCCTTCTCTTCGAGGCGCGAAAGGCAGCGGCGCCGTTTGACGTCGGCGCACTGCGGGCCTTGTCGTCGCTGTTCACAAGCGAGTGCTTTGCGTTGCACCCGCCGCTCGTCATCTCCGAAGTGACGCCAGACGACGTCACTGCCGCGCAGCTGCGGTGGAACGTGTCGCAGTACGACGCACCGCCGCCCCCCGCGCCCCTTCCAAAGATATGCGCCGTCGTCGCCATGAAGGACGCCGCGGAAACAATCGAGTACTCTGTGCGTTCCCTCCTCGCGCAGACGTACCCGCGCGTCGAGGTCGTCGTCGTGGACGACGCGAGCGAGGACGGCAGCGCGGACATCGTCACGCGCATTGCAGCAGAGGACGCCCGCGTAACGCTCGTGCGCAACGCGCGGAACATCGGGGCTTATCCGTCGCGTAACGTGGGGCTCCGGCGGTGCAGCGCCGACGCGGAAGTGTACGCGAACCAGGACGCCGACGACTACTCGCTGCCATCGCGCTTTGCGGCACAGCTAGCGCCGATACTCGACGGCCGTGCCGAGATGACGACGGGGCTGTACATTCGCTCGCACCTCTCCTCGGCCGTGTTCCGTCTGCCGCTGCGCACGATGGTGCAGAAAATCAACGCGGCGCGCGTGCACAGGGACGCGCGCGGGAAATTCAAATTCTGCTGCAACGAGGTGCTCGCGCTCGGCACGCTCATGGCCCGCATGGACGTCTTCCGCCGCATCGGCCCGTTCGACGAGACGCGGTTCGGCGGCGACGGCGAGTTTGTGGAGCGCTATCTCGCGCGAACCCTCGGCGTGTTCGTCACGTCGTCGTCGTTCAACGCGTACGGGTTCTTTTGGAAGACCGGCCCCATCCCGCGGCTGTACGAGCGCATCGAGCGCACTGTGATGACTGGGCCGACCCTCGAGAAAAGCCTCACGAGGACTGTCCCGCATACCACCGACGCGCGCGCGGCGTACATGAGGACGTATCGCACGCGGCTCATCGAACAGGAGAACAGGAGCGGGGCGCCGGACGACGACAACCCGTACTTCTGAAGGTTTCACGTGGGGACGATATTCATGGGAGGCGGCAAAAAAAGGAAGGCGACGCACGCCGACACTCCCACTGCGAAAGCCGGAGCAAGGCAGCCTGGGGCTGAAAAGTCGGCGTGGGTCTTCATCGACGTCGTCGTTCGTACAGCGACACACGACGCGGCTCCGTCGTCCACAGCGGCGCCTCATTCGGCATCGCATCCGCCCGCGACAGGCCGCTGTAAGGGCGTGAGAGGGTCACGTGCCACTGGCGCAGAGAGCCCCATGTCACGTTGCAGTCTGGTGCCTTCGTGGCACACCGATTGCTTCGATGGCGTGCGCGCGGATGCTCTCGTCAATATAACAGAGTAATGCGATGGATATACCGCGTCCTCTCCTCAGTTATCGTTCGTCGAATCACTCAGTGTGTGCGGACGAGACGGACGTGTCGGCGAGTGCGTCTGCATCGCGCACAAACTTTCGTCGAAAGGCGGCGTCGCGTGGGAGGTGGCACATGTCGTCGTGGCGCCCGAACAAGAGGTACCGATGCGACGCGACAAAGTTGTACACGGGCTCGCGAATCTGTTGGTGAGCTTCACGGTGTGAGCTTGGTGCACGTGAGAATGTGATAAAAGAGATGTACTCATGCGAACGACCTGTGTGTGTGTGTGTGTGTGTGTGTGTGTGTGTGTGTGTGTGTGTGTGTGTGTGTGTGTGTGTGTGTGTGTGTGCGTGCGTGTGTGTGTGTATTGTGTGTG
>CALSCQ010000498.1:0-20453 GCA_943704525.1 Pigoraptor vietnamica
CACCAATAAACGGTGAAAGGGAAAGAAGAAGAGAAGAGGTGACCGCACGCAAGGCCATTCGAATTCAAATAACCCCGCGGGTGCAATCACGTGACGCCCCGCCCCGTATGTGAAGGCTAAACCGGCACTTCACAACAACAATTCACTATGTATGGTAATACAGAGATTATCGGAAGAATTATCAGATAGGCGCCAAATTCGATTCAAAAAATGGCCAACTATGATTATCAGGAAATATCGGATTTTCTTGCCGAACGACCTGATAACCAAATTGCGATTTGGAGAAAATTGCATACGCAGAAAGCCATACAGCTCAGGATTATCATACATGATGATCAACTGCAATCGCAGTGGGATTTCACGCGCCAATGAATGGCCCCACTGTTTGCCCTCTCAGAGACACAAACACTGAGAGTGAACTGCATGCGCGCGCCGTGCGTCAATCTGTGGGTTTCTCTTCTCGCTTCGACGAAACCCGTGCTTTCCATTGAGAGCTGAAAAAAGAAGTGTGCAATCTCTCACAGGCTTTGTCTTTTTCGTTTTGTTTTTTTGGAAGACGAAAACGCTGCGATGCAAAACTGACAACGGATCCAATCCAACGCAACACGCGACGAAAGGCCAAACAGGGGAGAAACAAACGAGAAAAAAATCCAGTGCATCCGCCACAGCTCAGGCGTTGTGCACGGCCACGTGACGGGCCTGAATGCGTCTGTCGGAGGCGAACTTGGGCGACTGCGCCCTCGTGGTGGGCCGCTTCGACACCCTGGGCACGCCGACCTCGCCGGCGCTCTCGAACACGCGGTAGTTGACAGGATTCGCCTTGATCTTTGGGGCGTTCTTGATCGCGAGGAGCTCCCTCTCCTCGGTCGACAGGACGGGCTGCGCCGTTGTCCTGACCCTGCGGGACGTGGCAAACTTGGGTGTGCGCGGCTGCGTGAGCTCGGACTTTGCCTTGGTGATGGCGGCGGGCGCCTTCGAGAGTGAGGCCTTGGGGACGTTGCTCGGGGGCTTGTTCTCGTCCGCCTTGCGACGCTGCAATGCAATACGGATGTGTGCGATTGAGACCGATTCCAAAGCACATGACAAACACCCAACGGCACAGCCACCCATCGGACGACGCACACAATTGCAAGAGAATGGCAATAAATGACTATTTAGGTAGAGGCACGCAAGACTCCCAAACCCAACCGATCACACACAACAGCACGTGCAGCTCACCTGCATGGCGTCTTTCGCCGAAGTGGGCTTGCGCGAGAGAACAGACCCGCCGCGGCGGACTCCAAGCTCCTTCTTCTCCTCCGCCACACGCGACATGCGCGCCTTGCGCTGCGGCGTCATGCGGAGGGCCATCTGCGACGACCGCTGCACAGAGGCCACGGACGCCGTCGACATGGACGACAAGGGGCGCTCGAACGACGGCGTCGCAGGGGGTTCGCTCGCAGCACGCGACTGGGGTCGGGATGTCACGCGTGCGTCTGTGCGAAAGTGGAACTCTTGGGGCTCTGTGAGAGGCTGGCTGGACCGCTTCGGCAGATATGCGATCCCCGTCTCGCCCAGTCGCTTGAGACCCTCAGTGGCCACCTTGCGGGCGCGTGCGAATTCGAGGCGCGCTGCCTCAATGCGCTCGAGTTCGAGCTCCTCGCTCGTCTTGGGCTTTTTTGCTTCCCGAAGGATGGGCTGCTGAGGGGCGCTGCAGTGTTCGGGGTGGACGGACGGGGCGACCATTAAGGGGGACAGAAATCGTCTCACGCGCAGCGTCACACGATGAAGACACACGCGCAAAAGCTCGTACACCGCATATGACGAGCACCATGTCGCAATTTGACAAGCAATTCACACCAAACGTGCGCAATAAGCCGGATTGGCCGCACTCACACGTTCATCTTTGAAATCTTTTGCCGCCGAGGCGACATGCGACTGGAGGGCTCCGAGACACTCCGCCGCGACTTCACACCAAGACCGCTTTCCCCAAAGGCGAGCGATCCAGCGAACGCCTTCCCAAAGCGCTCGAGACTTGCGTCAATGTCCATGGGTTGGGGGCCGTCCATTCTCACCGCGTTCGCTGAAAACCGTCTCTGATTAATTACAGTATTTGCGAACGGCTTATTTCGACGAAGGAGGGCAAACAGAGTGTTCCCACACGCGACACTTATGCCCACTATATATCGTGCACCAGCCCACCTCGCTTCTAAGCCGAGCAAGAGCACCGTCTCTCTCTTGGGAACACCTTTGTACTTTGTTCGCAATTTTTTTTGAATGACAGAACGGGGGGTGATTTTTCGCGCCCCAATTTGACCGAGATCTCGCTTATTTTGCCTCGAAATTTTGGCGCCAGCAAGGTTTTGAACATCACACACACACACACCCACTCACTCACTCTTGCCGTGCGGTTTAGCACTGGTGTCGCTGACATTGTAGCGAGGGTGGAAGTGACGCGTGCATGTCGGTAGTTCTGTGTGTGCGTGTGCGTAAGAAGATGAAGCCCTGAGAAGGGGGTGTTACTTGAAGCGATTGGGACGCAAAATGGCGGACATCTCCGAGCTGACGCAGAAGTTTGGTGGGTGTTCAAGTCGCCGTGCGCGTTCCTGAAAGCAGCATCATGCCGCCGTCCTTTATGGCCGTTTGTATGTAGACATCTACACATGTTGAAACCGGACCATGAATCTGCATGTAGCGCATCCCAATCCTGTCGTCCGCGAGCGGGCCATCGCGAGCGTCGCTTTCAAGCTCGACGTCGGCATCGTCGACGCGTCAGCGATCGCATACGATGCAACGGCACTCGCGGACGTCCTGGAGTGCCTCAATCATGGGGACAATCCCGCCGTCGTGCTCAATTTTCTTGCCAAGGTGTTGACGGTGAGTGAGTCGCCGACTGGGTGCTATGGTTGACGTCCACACGCAGACACACAGACACGCACACACACACACACACACACACACACACACACACACACACACACGAACTAACATACTTGCTGCAGAATTTTCAGTGCCGGCGTACGTTTGCGTCGATCGGTGGCTTTGACTTTCTGCGCGGTTTTGCTGAGGACTGCCCGACTGAACTGTTGTCGACGCTCACCCCTCTGGTGGACCTCGAACACGCGCCGGACGTGACATCTTCCGATGCAACGCTTCTCATGTACTCTGCGCTTGCTGACGAGGGTGAGTATTCCTTCGTGTGCGTAGCAGTGTGTTTTTTTTCGCGCTGTGTGTGCGTTTTGTGGTTGGGCCATGCATGTGGCCTCAGTTGACGGAGTGTGTTAAATTACTTTCACGCACGCCCGCAACAGGTGCGGCGCCGTCACCGCTGTCGAATACGCGCCCGTCAGCAGTAGAGCCACTCACGATTTCGGACGAAGGCGGGCAGCAAGTGGCCACATCGTCGGTATGGGGGCGCGCGGAAGACCTGAACACGCCGGTGTTGCCGCGCTCGAACCCGCGTGCGAGTGGTTCTCGGGCGGGATCTCAATCGCCGGCGGACAACGGCCCCGTACAGCCGCGATGCGAAGAGCTGGAGCGACGGGTTGAGGCTGACGTTGCGCAGTCGTCCGTGGAGAAGTCACGCGATGCCCTTCAGGTGGGTGCGGGCGTTCTCTGCTAGCACTGGGCCGCAAATTACTGTTCAACGCACCCGCCCTCCGTCCACGTTCCCCTGTCGATGTGCGCAGCCACTCATCAAGCACTGCATATGGTCCCGTGGGCAGATGGCGCTGGCGGTCGTCGCCGACTCGCTCACGGAGGGTGCAGACGTCACGTGCTTCCGTGGCATACGCTGCTTTGAGAGCCTCCTCAACCGAGCTCTCGGTCTCGCATCGGCAAAGCGGTGGACGGGTGATCATGGCGCACAAACGGACGACCTCGCACACGCCATTACCATTATGGCTTCGGTGGCATCCGCCGTGGGCATTGCGCGCGACTGCATCGCCGCGTTCGGACGTCTGGACGTTGCTGTGCTCCTCGCTCGTCTCGGAACACACGCGCTTGCGTGCCTCGCGGCCCTCCCACAATCGACGCACGCGGCGTCAGCTGCAGGCGGCGTTGCAGCGGCCGTGTGCGAGCTGTGTTGCGCGCTAAGGGAGTGCGTGATGGGGCAGGCGGACTCGTTTCATCGATGTGCCGCGCCATTGTTGTCGGCGGCGGTGGACTGCGCGACGGAGTGCGTCCGATTGGGATGTTTTGCGCAGGTGTGTGGGCGCTCGTCGTTTCGATTATCACTGTCAATCACTGTCCGTCTTTGTTGTGTTGTTTATGTATTTGAGCACTAATCAGTAGTGGGCTGTGCAGTTCCTGCAATCTTTCACGTGCGACGCATGTTGTCGTGTGAATGGCTGAGAGTGGATATCGCACCCCTTGTGCCCCAATAGCGATGCACAGTGCGTGCTTCGATAGCGATAGCGGACCACTTATTCAATTCGCATCAACGGCCCACCATAGGCCGATGCCGTGGCCCTGGAGCACGTGTCGAGCGTCATGGCATCCCTCGCTGCACACAGCGCGGACTTTGAAGCGTCCACACTCTCCAGCCGAGCGCTCGGTTGTCTTCGCGCGTGCGACGCCGTCGGCGCACAGGTGAGAGTGAACGTCTTACCCTGCATTTCGCGTACGAGACAACACGTAACACGCGTGTTGCACACCTGCAAAAAAGGCGTTGGAGCTCGCCCAGAAGACCGGCGAGTCGTACTTGACAGCGCGCAGTGCGCTCGTAAGAGACGCGGACGCCTTTGCAAAGGTATGTGTGATGCGCCGTTTTCAGGGCCCCGTGGGCTTATCTCACGCCATGCGACAATATCGGATTACGCTGACCCCCGTGCTACAGGTGACAGAGGAGAGCGGCTCTGCACAGACCGAAGCCCTGCTCGAAGGCTTTCGGCGCGTGTGCGACCCCATTGCCGCGGACGCACTTGCGCGGACGGGCATGCACGCGGCGCTCTACTCTATGCTGCGTCACCCAGAGTCCTACGTGCGTCTTGCAGCCCTCCACGCGCTGGAAGATGTCGGAGAGGCGCTGCGAATCTCGTATGAGCTGCGGACGGCGCCGCAGAAAGGCCGCAGCCCCTTGCGAGAGGGGGCGAACGCACCGGCAGACGGGGAGCTGGGTGGCCTGGACGTGCCTCACGGGATTTCTGTGGAGGCGGCGAATAGGACGCTGAGGACGCTGTGGAATCCCTCGACCGTCTTTGTGGTGTGCGCGTGGGCGCTTAATGACGAGGACGAGAAGGTGCGTGATCACGGGTGTGCGTGCATATATATGTGTGTGTGCGTGCGTATATGTGTGCGTACGTGCTCGTGTGTGGTGCCTGTTGGGCCTCGTGCCCCTGATGAATGCCACCAATGCGTGCGCGTGCGTGTGTCACTGACTCATTCGCCGTCGTTTGCCATAGGTGCGGTCGGCCGCGCGTGGGGTCGTGTCTGTGCTGCGATATACGCGTCCGAGCTGCCTTCGCAACGCACTCGTCCCCCTCGCCGCGCTCGCCGAGTTCTCGGAAGACCAGCCGTCGCAGCAGGAGGCCGTCAGCGTGGACGTCCGGCACAACACGCTGACGTTCCGTTCTGCGCGACGGGGCCCGAGTAACGCCGCCAATAACGCGCCTCCGATGCGCGTCCCGGATGCACCCCTGATACGCCGCGTGGCACGTGACGCCCTGGAGGCCGCCCTCTTGCCCGCGCCCTCCGACAGTGATGCCGCCGCCCGCGCGCTCGCGTGCGCCGTCATGTTGCTTGCTACAGACGAGGGGTACGCATCCTGTTAATTCGTATCCATCCGTTGTGAGCATCTCCGCACGCTGCCCACTTACGCTGAGATATCTTTGCGCCCTCCAGCACGCGCATATACGCCTTCCACTGCCTGTCGGCCATCGCAAGCCGTGACGCCCCTGAGGGTGAGGGTGGCAGCGGCGAGCAGCCGTGGAACGCCCTCGTGAGGCGCCGCGGCGCTGTGGACGCAGAAGCACACGGGCGCGCCGGTGCTGCCTCGGTGGGTCCAGTTGACCTTTGCCGTCACAACCTAATGTTACCGTGATGCCTTAACTACTCTGTTGCTGTCTGTGCGGAACTTTGTCTTTACACCGCTGCCCACGAGAGCCCTTATACCCATTGTCCATTCGCAGGCGTCCGATGTGGAGGCGCTGTGCCGCGTGCTGACGAACGGCGCCGTCGATCCTTTTATGCGCCGCACGGCCGCGTGCCAGCTCGCCGACATAGTGGACGGTGCGTGAATGGCCGCTTTCTGCTTCTCCCTCGTGCGGAACTGACCCTATCCCGTGCTTTGTGACTCGGAGCGTGTGGATGAATTGCATGCACTTGGTTTTTGTATTCATTGAACACTCTTTCTTATTGTCCCTCACAACCAGACCCCGCGGCGGCATCCTGCGCCGAATCCCTCGGCGTCGTTCGCGTGCTTGTCGAGTGCCTCTGCGCGGACGACACGCACAACGCGTCCATGTGGCAGCCCGCCCTCCGCATCCTGCCCCGGATGTGCGCCGCACATGAGCGCGTGGCCGCCGCGCTCGCTCGCATGGCAGACCGTCTCGTTCCCGCCATTGTCTTCAGTGGGTGTCACGTGAGAATGGGTTGGGTCCGGGCTCAGCCTGGCGGCATGTGTGGCAGGAAGTAGTGTCGCGTGCGGGCCATTTGGCTCTCCTCTTACTCTGCTTACGTTTAGTGTTGCATGCCTTTGTCGGTTCATTCGCCGTACCTGCTGCTGAATTTCCGACTTGTTTGCTGCGCAGACGTCGTTCCCAAGTCGCAAATGCCCCTTCACGCCGAGGCCAACCGCTTCGTCGCTGCGCTCGCACTCGGACCACACGGCGTGTACCGCGGACTATTGGATGGAGACGGCGTGTCTCTCCCACGCATTCTTCGCAACGCCTTTGTGGTCTCTGCGACGAACATTGCCTCCGCTGAGCGCAACTTGGAGCTTCCCTTCGACTCGGCTTTCGGCGTCGGCGGCACTCGCGCGCGCGCGCTTGCCGGCGAACTCCTCTCGGCCGCACTTAAGGCTCGCCTCGCAGAGGATGCTGATGACGCCATCAACCGCGCCTCGTCATCCCGCGCCTTCGGAGGCGACCTGTACGCCAGTGTCGTGCGCGGTTTGTGTGATGGCGGCGTCGACGGCATGTCGGTGTTGCGGGAGGCGCTGAGTGCGGTGGGCAGCGCCGGCAGCCACGGGGAAGCGATTGCGGCCGCTGTGCGTGCGGCAGTGCTGCTGCGGTACGACCCGGAGGTGTCAGTAGCTGTGCGCGAAGGATACACAGTCACCGCGGAACTCGCGCCGCTCGAAAGGTGCGCGACGTCATATGCTCTTTGGCACTGTGTTAGCTCGACTGTTACTCTGCACGCGCGCGCAATTGTTGGGTTAATGGACGATCGACATATCAGCGAACAGGAGTTGCTCACACGATCACGTGCGTTGTGCGCGCAGGTTTTTTGCTGTTTTGCCGCAGAGCGAGAATGATCGTTGGCTTCTCACGTTCGTGCTCGACGTGAGCGACGCGCTCCTCCTTCGGACGTCCCCGTCTCCTGCCGACATCCGCACCGCCCCGGATTACAAGCACACGGAGCGAACGGCCCTCGTTGAGCAGTGGGTGGCGGAGACGACCTTCGATCGCACGGCCATGCTCATCTCAATTGACATGCGAAAGGACGCCGCCACAAGGCAAGTGCACTGCGCGCAATGACATACGCACACACACGCACGCACGCACACACACGCACAAACCCGCACACACGCACACACGCACACACGCACACACACGCACACACGCAGGCACACACACATATTTGTCCCTTGGAATAATGCATATCATCGAGCAGCCCGGGGTCACTACATCTCTTCCTTTTTCACTTTGCGTCGATTGAGCCACGTCATCGATTTGAGCTAATCCTCTTTAGCGTTCGCGACATGGCTTGCGGGTGCTGACATCCATTACGCCTTCATGCAGGGCGCTCGTCGCGGCTGTCTGTCGCACTGTGGCCTCCGTCGCCAGGAGGGGCAGCCCGCAGACGCTTTCATCTCTTCTCTCTCGGCCTGCCGATGCCGCGGGAAGCGCCACGTGCGCACGCGCGCTCGCCGATCTCCTTCGCCGCGCCCTTCGCCAAACGCCAATTGCCACCGTCCAGTCAGTGGTGGGCTGCGTGGCCGCGTGTGTCGCGCGCGCGTCGCAGTGTTGCGCAGACTCCCTATTCAAAGACAGCGCCAAGAGAGACACCAAGAGCCCGTCGGCATCGATCGCTTCGTCTCTCGCTACTGCTGCATCTATCCTCGCGCCTCCGCTCGAGTCTATTTTGCGCATGGCGGCTGTGGGTGTCGTGTGGCCGTCGCACGTGCGCGCTGCCGCGGGATTGGCGCTTGGCGACTGCGCCGTCTGTGCCATCGCCGCCGGCGTAACGGGACAAGTCGGAGGGTGTAACACCGAAGGGACCGAAGACGGAACCGCGACGCATGTGTCGCTTCGGTGGCTGCGCGCACTGGTCCTTGACGAGGAAGCGTGTGTGCGCGCCTGCGGGTTTGCGGCGATGTCGGCCGTTGCCAAGTGCACGGCATCCACCAGCGTGCTTGCTTCGACGCGCGCCTCGAGCGGCTCCTACTATGCGGCGGCGACGGCCGCGTGTGCGCTGAGGGCGCTCGTTGGTGATGCACTCGCGTCCTTCCGAGACAGCGCGCAACCAGCAGAGCTGCGGATTTCGGCGGCTGCCGCCTGTCTCGATGCCCTTCGTGCGCTGTCGTCGGGCGGCTTTGACGTGGCAACTGCGCGCGTTGCCGAGTCAGAGCAGAGTGCGGACGACGACGTCGCAAGCGGTAAGCGCGAAGGGGAAAGCGCCGTGTCTCTGGAGGCGTGCTGTCGTGCGGCGGGTGCGGACGCGCACAAAATTGCGGCGGCGTCGGACAACGACGAGTTGGTGGCGTGCGCACTCGCCATAGTGTCGGCGTGCGTGGACGTCTGCGTCGTCGCGGGTGACACGGATGCATCGCTGCTGCGCGCGACCGTGGACACTCCGGCGCGCATTGCACGCGGTGCGCGGCACAGCCTCGCGATTGCATCGCTTGCGAGCGTTCTCGAACGAACTCTGCGCGGTGCCCTCAGGGGCACCCTCCGAGTGCGGACGTCCGCCCTCGCGCTTGCCGCGACTGCCGTGGAGAAGAGCGCGTCCGACAGGGCCATTGTGGTCGACTGGCGCGAACTGCACGACTTCGCGTTTGAGTCGCTGCAGATCGCGCTTGATGCGGGGGCCCGCAGCGTGACCGGGGAGTGCAGCGACGCGGAGCGGCTCTTTGCGGCGGGCCTTTCGTTTGTCGCTGCGTCGCTCTCGCACTCTGCACTGTCCGGTGCGTGCGCAGCGGTCGCTAGCGGCATCCGGCACATGCATCAATGCGAAGGGTCGGTGGTTGCGGCTCTATCGACGGCTGGACTCACGGGCAAGCAGCAGCGAGGTTCGCCGGCGTGCCCTCGCGCGGCAGAGGGCACAGCACTCCCGTCGCTCGCCGCGCGCATTGTGTGCGAGATGCATGCGCGCGTGCGGCCGGACTGGCTAAACACGGACGCGCTTCTGTGGGCGCTCGTGGACTGTCTACGCGCCGTGCACTCGCGCGTGCTCAAAGGGACAGCGTCGGATGAATTTTCCGGAGGATTGGAGGCCGATCATCTATGGGTGGCGGTTGCTCGGGTTGCGCAGCACGCGGGCGCACGCGGTGACGGAAAGGCGCAAGGTGAGTCGTTTGTGAAGCTGCCGCAAGTTGCGTAGTAGCGACTGTCAGTTCGGCGTCGCATAAGGATGATGTTGCCGGCTCACACCAACGTCTTTCGCAACGCAGACGATTGCATGAAGCGCGTGCTCGACATGTGCCGACAATCCATTGTGGAGCGTTCGCGTGTCGCTGCGTGGGACAGCGCACGTCCAAAGAAGGCCGACGACGGCGCTCGCATGGTGCGTGAATATTGCTCTTCTAGTTGCGGGCATGAGACACTGTTGTCTGTGGTCGTGTTAATGTATCTCGTTCTGCTCCCGCTCACAACTCATCCGCCGGTCGACACAGGCGCGCTCCGAGGCCATTACGTCTGCCATCGCACACTGCGTCGAGTGTATTCGCGCAATGGTGTGCGGATCAGCCGTGCTGAAGGTGGGCCCGCGCACGTCTGCACGCACGCAAATGGTACACAGACGCACAGCACCTCCCTCCCCGTTCACAACAAACACACGCACTAGCACAAACACATACACACACACGCGCGCGCGCGTGCATACACTATACCATAACGCACTCGCACGTATGTGCACTCAACGCAACCGTCAATTCCCCAATACGTCTCCCAGGCCACCCATGCGCAAGCCATCGTCGACATTGTGTCTCCGCTCGTGCCAGTCACGTGGCAGCACGTGCGCGGGTCCGCTGCGGACGCCCGCGCTACCCTCGCGTGCCTCCATCTCTGCGCGTCCCTCACTTTCGGCAGTCCGAGCGCGCGCATCGCCGTCGTCACTTCATGCGCGTCGATCGCCAACGCGGGGACTACTGTCTCCGGCTCGTCGCTTGTCCAGCGGCTGCTGAAACTCTCGAGCAACGGGGAGAAGGCGCCCAGCGCACACTATGCCGCTCTCCACGGCGTCATTGCAAACGCCGCGTTGTGCGCAGAGACCGTCGGGGCGATGGTCAAGGTGTGTGCGCTGTGGTGTGGGCGTCGTAGATCTATCTGATCTGGTGCGAGAAGTCGCTGCGTGGCCGTGCGACCTTGGAAAATTTTGGCTGACTAACTCTGTGTGCATGTGCGTGCGTTCGGTCGCGCGCAGGTCGGCTACCTGCCCTCGCTGTTGCAAGGGTCTCTCGTGGACTACTGTGGCAGCCACGCGTCTGCACACGCAAAGTCTGCGCGCTTTCTCACGCGCGCCGAATGGGCACTCCGCATTGCCGCCAACGCCTCGTTCACTTTGGACGGGGGGCGGCAAATAGCTCGCATTCCGAGTGAGTTTCCATTCGTCTGTACGTGTGTGAATATGCGTGCGCTGTGTGTGCGTGCGCGCTCGTGTGCGTATGTGCGTGCGAGTGGGCGTTTTTTGCGGGCGCGCACCTATTTTCTCTATCTAGCTGCGTGCGTCCATGCACTCGCATGCATTAAGCATTCGCCCGCAGACATCCTCGAGTATCTCCTCGATGCCACCGAGCGCAGTCCGTCGCTGGAGGCCCCTTGCGCCCTCCTGTTGCGCAATCTCGCGTTCGTTGCCGAGTGCAGGGCCGCGTTTGCCGCAAACGGTGTGTGCACTCCGCCATTCCGCGCCTGCATTCTCTTGGGCTACCGTCGCGCGTGTGTGGTTCGCATGTGCTCGCGTGTACCTGCGACAACTTGACCACAGAAGACTCTCCCTTATGCTCTTTGACGTCTCACGCGGCTGTGGCTTCGCAGATCGCATTCTCGTCCGCCTGGTCACGTGGGTCGGTGAAGGGTCCGCGCACGTGCGGGGCATCGCCGCGTCTGCCCTTTGGGCGCTCGTGCGCAACAGCGAGAAGGTACGGTTTTGTCTGTGGTAGTGATCGCGTGCTCGCAGTGAACGTGTGCGACAGGACGTCACTGTTCGTCTGTCTCTAATCCTACATTTTTCGCAGCTGAAGGCCGCGGTTCGACGCGCGGGGCTTTCCACCGAAGCGCTTGCGAACGTCAGCGCAGTTATCGACGACGGTGGGTCCCTTCTTACTTCGACGAATGGGCGTGATCTATGCCATGCCTCATGACCCTGGTATTAACACCCATTCCTCGCCGTACTTGTCTCCGCAGCGAGCGACAACGGCGTCCACGCGGAACTGCGCGAGTGCGTCGCCGGTCTCTCCGCCGCTCTGCGCGTAGACATTGAGCGCACGTCCTCGCTCGAGTCCCTCTCGGCGTCATCGGTCGCTTCGGGACCAGTGGCGCACCACGTTCCCCTCCGGCCATACCGATGAGCCGCTTCGCCGTTGCCGTTCGCAGCGAACGTGCGCGTTGTGCTTGCGTATGTCTTGTCATTTCTCAGTCTCTTCTTTCAATCGTGCGTCGCAGAACTGTAAGCGTATTTATCGTCTGTTTCGCCTTCAATGCCCAATCGCCATGAACTCGAGACCACGGCCTTTCTCCCAGCCTCGCAGTTCAAAGGAATTACTTTAATGACGCTTCAAGCTCCTCGACCGTTTCCTGCACCTCCGACACAAATCGCTGAAGCTCAAGGCGCTCGCGTACGCGAGACTCTGCGGGGAGGGGGGGGGGAAAGGGTGAGAGTGCCGTTCGGAGCTCGAAACGAAGATATACCTCACACGCACAAAAAACAACGGAAAAACCAAAACCACGGACACAACACAAAGCGCAGGTCGATGCTCACCGACGACCGGGACCAGAGCGCGCACAATCTGAAGTCGCCGTTCAATCTGAGGCGGCAAAGGGCGAAAGCGGGTCAGTGGCCGCAATCACCGAACGCGGCAGAGTACACAGCCTTATCACAATCCACGCTGAGCCTCCAAGGCACTTCAGCTCTAATTGTTGGTGTGCGCGTGTGCACTGTGTATGAGAGTGAGTGTGTGTGAGTGCGTGAGTGTGTTTGTGTTTGCGAGTATGTAGAAACGCCCATATGCCCAGCCGCGTGCGCTCACTACACTCACCGGCAATGGCGGCTCGTCCCTTCCCTCCTCGGCCGCACGCGCGCCAAGCAAATCCTCAAAGAGATCCCTCAGTCGCGCAATGTGAAGCTCGTCCGCAAGACGCCGCGCGTACGCGTGTAGCCAGTACTCCCACTCGACAGGGGATCCGACGGCCTTGGCGGCAACCACTTGCATCTGAGAAGGAATGGAGCGCGGGTGTCAGCACTGCTCGTGCACTACGCATTACGATAAACGAACTCGACACACCACGCGTGCGCATCCACATCCACACAACGCGCAACAATCTCAACAACGGCACCATTAATACAGCCACGTCAACTTCCGTCAGAAGAATCCCCTGCGCCCATTCCCACCTCTAAGTGCGCGAGCGTCGTCGGCGCCGCATTCGCCGTCCTCAGCGCGCCAATCGACCCCCGCATGTCCATGACGAGTCCGCTCTGCATCGTTGCAAGCGGACCCGACGCAAGGCCCTGTGCGCCTGGCAGCGCAGCATACTCCGAAGCACCGGCAATAGGGCAGCCGCGGCTTGCAATGCGAACCCACGCGCTTAAGTTGTGGTCAAACGCAAACACGACGTCGTTCGTGAGTCGCACGACGGGCACGGGGCGCTCGACGGTTGGTTCTTGCGGTTGTTGGGACCCGTCGGTGGGCGTGGGCGGTGGTCGCTTCGAGAGGAATGCGACCGACACGCCCGTCCCGAGCGGTTGTTGCGCAAGAATGGCGCCGAACGAGCGCTCGCAAAGTGTGCACGCGGACCGGCGAGGCTCCCTGCGTGGCACTGAACAGTGAGACGAAGCATGCGCGGCATCTTGTGTTGCACTTCATGCAAACAATAAGCAGCCAAGGTGAAGGGAGAAGGGGCGCACGCACCACACGCGAACCGAGTCGTCGCCCCCAATGACGAGGACCTTGCCGTCCGACACGGAAAGCCACTTGCACGGCGAACCGACAAATAGGGGCGGGAGGAGTCTGCGAACGGTGACGCCGAGCACTGTGAGCCACACACACACACACGCATGTTACACACGCATAACACTACACAACATGTTTACAGACACACACGCACACACAACGCGCGCACTGATGCAAAAGGGCACTCATTGCGCGACACCACTCGACAAAGCCCATGTTGCACGATACGCAAATTCGTAAACGAGACGACAGAGGGGCTTGCCGCGAACCTTCGGCCCGTCTCGCTGAACGTGAGGAGCGTGCCGTCCTCGCAAACGACAGCGACGAGCGAGGCCGACCCATCAAGCCGCTGCGGTCGCGCTGGCAGAAGTGCGTCCCACGCGGGCGCGCCGTCGTGCAGGCACGTGAGCTTGTACACTGCGACATACCACGGCGAACGTGTCAGTCACAGTAGTCTTTCGGCAAAGGCGTTTGTCCGTACGCCAACGCTATGCACATTTCTCAGAAAAACCAGGAAGAGGGAGGAAAAGCAAAAGGTATGACACGCGTCGGCATGCCACTCACGTGATGCGTTGACTTGCGCAGTCTCCAGCGCCGTCGCGGGTGCGTCGGAACCCCCGAGCGTTACTTGCATGGCGGGCAGCGGCAGCTGCGGCTGCGGCGGCGGCGGTTGTTGTGTCTGGCCGACCGAATCCTGCAATAAAGTGCCCACGGAACAAGTTGGCAAAGACAGGGCATGCCAAGGCCGTCAAAGAAAGAAAGAAAGAAATTCGCGCAACGAAAACACAAACCACATTTGCGTATGCACTGGCCGTGCTTGCTGCGGCGCCGCGCGTGTGTGCCTGTGTGTGTGCGTATGTCAAAAAAAAAAAAAGCCAATAGACGCTCACCTTCGCTGCCACCGCTGGTCGCTTCGGCGCAGGTCCTCCCTCGCCGTCGACAACGACAGACGCCTTTCGCTTCGACGGGCGCTCGTCCCTCTCTTGCGCGTGCTGTGTGTTGTTGTTCGCGGATGTGGTCAGCGGCTGTGCTACCACGGCGCTCTGCGAGGGCTGCGGCGGCGCCACAAAGGGGAGCTGCTGCGCGGGCGAAAACGAGAGCTGCTGGAAGGCCGTGGCCGTCGCGTTCGATTGCGAGACATCGCCCTGAAGTACAGAAGAGTGTGGAAATCGCGTTAGCAGAAAATTACGGCTCGCGTGCATGCACCTTCGCGCACGACAGCGCCTCCATGCATTGTCACCATGCGAAATCAGTGCGCCCACACACACCGTAAAGGCGCTGTTGACGGGCGCACTCGCCCCATTCCCGCTGCGCGGAAAACGAACATCATCAGCGCAACCACACACGCAACGTTTCCCTCTCCACGCTCATTCACACACACGCGCGCAACAGTAACTCGCTCCGCACCTTTCCCCCAAGAAGGTCGGCTGGATGCGGCGCTTGCCGTCCCTCGTGCGCGATTCAACCTGTTGCACTGCCACATTGGACGCCCGAACGGGCTGAGGCTGCGGCTGTTGCTGTTGCTGTGACGGCGGCTGTCCGCGGTTGGGCGACTCGCTCACGGCCATGCGCGGTGGCTGAGCGATGGACGCCTGTGCGTGAAGCGAGCCCCCGCCGCCGCCTCCGAAAGCACCCGCGACTGCGCCAAACGACGTCGCGGGAGGGGGCGCTCGCGCGTTCTTGAGATAGCGGGGGTCTTCGGGGACGAAGACGCGCGCTTCATCGCCCATATGCACGCCGTACGCCTCCTTGCGCTTGCGCTCCTGTCGACGACAGAAGATGAACGGCGTAAAAAATCCACACAAGTGCGAAGGTCGTACTCTGAGGGCGCTAAGGAGAGACGAGAAGTAACAAACGCAACAGAACGAAGTGCCGACACGACAGGCGGGGCCATGTGCGCTCTCACCGTCTTGGATGCGCTGATCGGCCGCCCTATTTCGTCCTCGGAGAACTGCACAAGCGCAATGGAACCGTCGCCGGAGCACGCAAGGAGCTTGATGCCACTCCGGTCCCTGAGATGGCACATGAAAGGCGACAAGGCCGCGCCATTAAAATCTCTTGTGTGTACCAGAATAAACACACACACACACACACACACACAAGTGTCGAAGGGGAAGGGGGCGACGGAGAAGAAATTTCGAACTCACCAAGTGAGGTCGAGCACGGGGCGCGTGAAGAGGTGCTTGGCGACCGCAATCGCGCGGTTGGACGCTGTTGACCAAACGGAGAGAGCGCCGTCTTGCGTCCCCACCGCGCACACGCCGATGGTATCGTCCACGTCACCGCGCGACGACGCCGGCTGAAAGATGACGGGGTTGAAGCGCTGCGGGCGCGAGGTCACGCGAGGGTCACATTTATATCGCAAGGCGTGCCACTTAGCGCGAGCCCGCTGGGGTATGCGTGCGCGTTTGTGTGTGTGTGTGTGTGTGTGTGTGTGTGTGTGTGTGTGTGTGTGTGCATGTCTCTGTGCACACTTCGGGATGGGTGTCTGTGCGTGTGGGAGTGCGCATGTGAGTTGAGTCCACTCACCGTTGCAATGATTGGCGCAGAGTGCCCCACAAATTGGACGTTCGTCGCCCACGTGTCGCGATCGACGAGTGCGGACACGGGCGTCGACTCGTTCTCGTTGTAAGCGTGCGCTGTGCTAATGACCGCGCCGTCCGGCGACCAGCTGCGGCAGACGCACAGTACGTGAGGTGGACTGCGTGTTTTAGCGAGAGCGTACGTGGCGTGCGTGTGTGTGTGTGTCTGTGCATGCGTACGTGCGTGCAATTGCGCGCGGGCCACGTGCATATGTGCATCCAATATGACCGCAGGTGGGTGCGCAACCGCACGCACCTTGGCCGCCTGAAGAAGAGGTTTGCGTCGAATGGATTTGCGTACGTCGGCTCAAACGGCCGCTTGACAACCGCCTCCACCTTCCAGTCTTTCGTGCGCCAAATGCGCATCGTCAAATCCTCCGACTGCGCACGACAGTGATGCCACAGCAGGAATAAGGCGTCACTTCGAGAAATACCAAACAGTACCAAATAAAACAAGAAAAAGACGAAAGGATTGCACAACACAAATCGACAACACAGGGGCCAATAGAGATAGGATGATGAATTCTGCGCCATCAACAGCGGTTGTTTCGCATTGCACGCACCGACCCGCGGCGCTCCCACCCACCTGGCTTGCGAGGAACTGCCCGGCGGGATCCCACGTGACGCCCTTCACGAAGCTCGAGTGCTCCTGAAGCCGCGCAATGACAGCTGGCGGATGCAAAGCGAAGCGAGGAGGAACACGGGGAGAAGGGGGACACGAAGAGTTGAGTGAGGCGCGCGTGGCTTAAAATATTGAGACACAAGGCTGTACGAACGGAACCAACAAACGCCAAAAAACTGTCGGCCGCCACTGACGTCAGGGTGACTGCATGCACCCACCCGACGTCTTTGGGTCCCACACAATGACGAGGCGGTCGATGCCGCACGTCGCCAGCCGCGAGCCATCCGCAGACCACGCCAAATCGCACACGTCTGGACAAAATGGTGCAGGTGTGGGGATCAGAACGGGTAAACTCCCATGACGACGTCACCGCAAAAAGTAACGCACAACAAACAAAAGAGTGACGCACTTCCAGGACTCGACAGTCAACACGCAGACGGTGCTCGCGAGAACGGAACACACGCTCCGATGTCACGTACAGCAGTCAACCCACCGCCCTCGTGGCCATGCAGCACACCCGTGCAGCGCCACTGCTCCGTGGTCGCCTCGGACGGGCTGCTGCCGAAAGGGGCACTCACCGCGCCCGTTCTGCGCACAGGACAACCGACACATTAGCACACTGATTATGGAATCGCAAGCGTAATGCGGAGGGCGTTTAACGTTCAGCGACGGCAGCGCATATAGAAACTCACTGCGACATCTGCCACAGCATGACTAGCTTGTCGTCGCTTCCCGACGCGAGCAGCGCGCCCTTCGGGTGCCATCGCACGCAGTTGACGGCGCCAATGTGGCTCGTCATGACGGCGAGCATCTTGTGCACGTCAGAGTTGCGCTCGGCGTCGACAGACTGCAACGGCGCCATGTTCCATATCTTGATCTTGCAGTCTGCGGCCGGCGTGGAGTATGTGAATAGAGCTTAGGCATGTGCATGACTGATTTCCAAGTGAATGTGCACACAGACACACACAGACACACACACACACACACACACACACACACACACACACACACACACGCGACTGCGCATCCGAAGCACGCGACAATCACCTTGCCCGCCCGTCGCGAGGCGAACACCATCGGGGTTAACATCGATCGAAAAGATGGCTTGTCCTGCCCAGGAAAACAGTGTCAGTAGACGCAAACAGCGGTCCTTCTTCCGCCCAACACCGACCATTGTGGGACACCCAGTCGGGAACGACCACGAACATCGCCGCGACGGCAAGAGTGCCACACTGCCTCAGAGACGGTTGAGGCAGTGGCGGCCCTTAGCCCATCGAAGGTTGGAGCGGTGTAACACACAGATATGCAGGTCACGGCATCCAACTTCCCGCAAGGCGAAGCAGCAAACGTAGCAATGACGAAGACGGGCTCTGTGAGGGATGAATGTGACAAGGAAGACACCGTCGAGCACGAAGGAAGCGCTGGTATGGCGTTAAGATGGACGTGAAAGCGTTTGCACGGGTCCAACAGGCCAAACGAGAGCCACATCACGTGATACAACTTTCGCGCCAGAAAAGTTTACGAGAGTTCGCTTGAATTGTAACGAGATTTCGGTAAAATTGGACAGCGCGCCAAACAACGAAAAAAAAATTGAAAAAAATTTTGCGCGCCTTTTATTCGAAACAATTATTTCCAAAGGCTCTTTGTTCTGATTTTGTATTGAAATTCGAATTATTTCTGCTTGTTTTTGATCCGATTGGGCCAATGACGCGCGTTTTGCCGTTTCAAATTTTGGCGCCGTTTTTCGGGTTTGCGCTCCCCCTTCGCTTCTCCCCATCGTTCACTCTGCAGCGACTCACTCGCAATCCCACCATCCATCCACCCCTTTTAACGCTTCATCCGTGCACACCAACCACTTATCCACACATTTCTAGCCTTCCTTTGCGCAGGAAACTCAGGACACATTCAAGATGGCGGTGAGTGTCGACGGATGCCTGCGTCACTGTTTTTAGTGCGATGTGACGCAGATTGCTCAAAGATGCTAATCTTTTCGACCCATCTCGTTGAAACAGGCCGGCAAGACGGGAAGCAAGACGGGCAGCAAGCAGAAGGGCGAGAAGTCGAAGGCCGTTTCGCGGTCGTCGCGCGCCGGGCTCCAGGTAAAATTGGATGTCGCCGAAGTGTAACTGGTGCATCGCCAACGGTCTGGCCGTAGAAAGATGCTCAGTGGTGCAGACCCATGGTCTTCATATTCGCCCTCCCTTGCGTGCGTCTCTTCGTATGGGCGTTGTAGTAATGCCTTGTCTCTACAATTGGTGGGATCCACTTGACGATTTGCAACCGTGCCGCTATTTTCCACCCCGTCATTCTTCTCATTTTTCGCCTCTTACCTCGTTGATCCGCAGTTCCCTGTGGGCCGCATCCACCGCATCCTCAAGGACCGCACGACGAGCAACGGCCGCGTCGGTGCCACGGCTGCCGTGTACAGCGCCGCCATCCTCGAGTACCTCACGGCCGAGCTTCTCGAGCTTGCGGGCAACGCCTCGAAGGAGCTTAAGGTCAAGCGCATCACCCCGCGCCACCTCCAGCTCGCCATTCGCGGTGACGAGGAGCTCGACTCGCTCATCAAGGCCACGATCGCCGGCGGTGGTGTGGTGCCCCACATCCACAAGAGCCTCCTCGGCAAGAAGGCGGAGAAGAAGGGCGTCAAGGGCGCCGCCGGCTCGACGAGCCAGTAAGAATGTTCAACGGTCTCCGCTGCGGTCGCTGCTGATGGGGGTGCGCAAGTGTGTCCGGCGATTTGCGCCCGTCCACGCAGCGCTCCACTTGGTGTTGTCAGTGGAGCTGCTGCGAAGTCGTCGACAGCTGTAACCAAAGTGTGCCGTTTGCGCGGCAGCACTTTGGAGGACGCCTATCTTGTCCCAATTGCATGCGTGTGCGGTCGTGGACGCGGTTTATGTCCACATGCAGTTGCGCTCCTTTGTTGGCAGTGGCCGTCTGATATTCGTCGCCTGCGTTTCTGTCTCTTTCGGTCTCGTTTTGACATTGGCCTTTGTACGCTTTTCTTTCTTTCTTTCTTTCTTTCTTTTTTTTTTTTGAATCGGCGCGCGTCTGAATTGCAAAAAACTTGAAAAAAAACAAAACAAAACAAAAAAACAACACACGACAAAGAGATTTGTGCGGCTGCCGAAGTGGATGCAAGACTCTTGTTACACGCGTTACACCTCACGTGGGATCGTGGTTTCAACATGGTTAACCTTGGCACTCGAATGTCAAGAGAAGGAACAGACAGCACTGGGACGGGTAGATAAGGGAAACGCTTCAGAGCACACAGTCTCATTTGCGTCGGTTTTTTTTTCTGATTCTGCTTTGAGATCTCCGCCAATATGGGCCGTCACGTGCGCTTGCTGTTGGCTCTCGTCGCCGTTGTCGTGCTCGCGGATGCGGCACACGGCCTGATCGATGGCCTTTACTGCGGCCAGAAGAATTGCTACGACGTCGTTGGCGTGTCGCCGACGGCTGATAAGGCGGAGATCAAGCGCGCGTACAGGAAACTGTCGCTCAAGTTGCACCCCGACAGGAACAAGGTGTGTGTGCGCGAGTGTGCGGGCGTTCTCTGTTCCCACCGACGCACATCGGCGCACTTGCACGTGTGTGTGTGTGTATGTATGTGTGTGTGTGTGTGTGTGTGTGTGTGTGTGTGTGTGTGTGTGTGTGTGTGTGTGTGTGTGTGTGTGTGTGTGTGTGTGTGTGTGTGTGTGTGTGTGTGTGTGTGTGTGTGTGT
>CALSCQ010000499.1:0-10763 GCA_943704525.1 Pigoraptor vietnamica
GGGGGGGGGAGGGGGGATGGCACACAGAAGACACATCGAGACAGCGCAACAAGGTAAGTCACGTGCCAGCTGGGTCGTTGCTTGGGGCAATGGTGACGGTGGTGCGCCATATGTCGCCAACATTGGCGCCTTCTGCGGCTGCGATGGACACGACGACCTCCGAAACGCCGGCGTCGACAAAGGGGCGCAGGTTGAGGTGCAGAGGCTTTGCGGCCCCATCCTGTGCGGCAAAGTGATGCATGTCAATGAAATGACAGACGGTGTACATCGACTGCATGCACAACGATGTAGAGAAAAGAGGACGACACTGTGCAAACGAACGTCAGGAGTGATTTGAACTATGACAGAGATAGTTCTCTATGCGCCTCAGGCAGCCATATTGCTAGTGGTCGCGCAACGGAGCAATCTAGTTAACGCACACAGGATCGCGCAAATACGCGCATGCACGTCCCCACACGCACCTCCTCGATCCACACCATGACAGAGAAAAACAGCCTATATGCCTCAGCCAGCCACATTGCTAGTGGTCGCGCTACAGAGCCCTCCACTGATCGCACACAAAACAATCGCGCACGCACGTCCCCACCTCTTCAATCCACACCATCTGGTGCGGCTGGTGCTCAATCGCCATGCGCGGGCAGTGGCCCTCCTCTTCCCGGTGGTAGAGAAGAAGATGCGCGCAGCGGCCGTCCCTCTGCCGGAGGTACGCGTTCGATTCGTCGGCGGGCGTCATGGGTTCCCCAGCACTGCGCGAGACCGCGGTGAGATTGTGGGAAACGGTCGCGCACTGTAGAACGTGTGTACAACATGTGCGCGAGTACTTGTGTGTGTGTCTGCGCGTAACAGTTTCGTGAACAGACGACACCCACAGCGCCTCTCCAGTGACCGCGTCGCTATGCCCAAGGGGTTGGTAACCGGGGCACGTGTAGTTCAGCGACACAATCGCACGCGAGTCCTTTCCCTGCGGCGCGAATGCGTTTGCTTAGCAAACGAAAGGACCGGAGGAAGTATGGAATTGCATATCGATACAGAGCATACACGACAAAGCACACACGCGCAGCATAAACGCACTCATGCACGTTTCACGAATACACAATTTTCCAGAAGCGTGAAAACGTGTCCACAAGCACGCAGCATAAGCACAGTCATGTGCGTATGCGAGTGCACTTCTTTGTCCAATACCGTAATGGCTGTTACACGCACCTTGCTCCGTGTGGCGTAGATGGACACGGCCGGCGACGACGCAGAGACGGTCATACGGTCGGTCGCAAAAGTGACAAGCCCAATTGCTGCCACGCCAAACATTGTTAGAAAATAGTGCGACGTCAACATGCAAAGCCTGAATGTGAAGAGAGTCGGTGTGGTATCGCGTGACATATGCATGTGTGCGTGTGTGTATGTGTGTGGGGGTGTGGGTGTGGACTGCTTGTGTGTGCGGGCTTGTCAGTGAGTGTGCATTTCGTCGTGGGCATGCGTATGTGTGCCATTTACGCACCGCACGGCGGCATGAGCTTCCTGCACTTGGCGCGGCAACCGATTCCGAAGAGGCCGCACGAGCGACTGTGCGCGGAGAAGTGCGTGCGACAGGCGCTCTTGTGCACAGGCTCGCCGCCCTCGGAGCAGAAACGCGACGTCGAAGTGCCGATGGCGCCGCACGATTCGCTCCAGTACTCGTAATACGTACCGCACCGTGCTGCAGTTGGACGAGTGGCACGCATTAATTCATAGCTTGAGAAGGGCA
Organism: Pigoraptor vietnamica; assembly: GCA_943704525.1. Lineage (NCBI taxonomy): Eukaryota > Filasterea > Ministeriida > Capsasporidae > Pigoraptor > Pigoraptor vietnamica. The sequence continues at coordinate 1,742 of CALSCQ010000499.1, forward strand.
CGATCACATGACCGTGACGCAACTACTCGCATGGCACATCAGACACACGCGAACAAGAGAACATGCGAGATGCAGAAACGACATGTGCGTCTTACGCATATACAAGCCGCACCCATGCTCGAAACAAGCGCGATGAACTCATGACAACACTCGCGCAGGGAAATGTCAGTACGACACACGCCCACGCCGTCAACGCCCACTCACGCTTGATGCGGGGCGCGGCGCTCTTCTCTATCACCATCATGCGCGGCAGCACATAAAGGAACGCGGAGAGCACCGCGATGAACACGAGGAACGCGATGGCCAGCAGGCGACACGCGCCGCCGCCCTTTTTGGCCTTCTTTGCGTCCGCCATGTCACTCGCGACGCATGCTACGACCGCAATGTCGTGTTTTCGGTCTCGCAAGCAGTCGCCCGTTCGACTGTGCGGACTTGAAGAGAGAGAGAGAGAGAGAGAGAGACCGTGTGGGTGAGACAAAGACCGGGTGGACGAAGGGAAGTGTGGCGCAACGATGAACGCGTGTGTGAATCAAACAGAGACACCCCGTTTCGACAGTGCCAGAAAAAACAAAAGGGAAGATCACGTGATGCGTCCGGACTGATTTTCGGCAAGGAATTCGACCGCCGGCGACTACTGGGAGACCGTTAGACGTGCATTGGCAAAGATTTATCATGCAGCAGTATCGAGCCCTAGTTATCCTAGGATCAGTGCTATCCTCTTTGCGGCTGGTACACACGGATCAGCGGTCAGAGCAGCCGTAGGTCCGTAGCTGGCCGCCGCAGGTCAGTAGAGCCCGGCCGCTTGAGATCAGCGTCGAGTGGGGGGCCGACTGCATGGAGGTGAAGCTGAGATCTGCACAGCGACCAGATTGGTCCAACATACAATGAATAGAATACAGGCTTAAGAGCCCCGGCGTTAAGTCAGGCACTGTGCCTGGTCAGCCGATGTGTCCGCTCTAACCCTCACCCTACACTGCATGCTGTGTCACGTGGGCTCGCATTATGGCTGAGTTTGTGTGTTGGAGGCGCCAGCACAACTGAAGGTCGCCGTAATTTGCAACTTTGGAGACGGGTACGTACTCACGTCTGTCTCTATAGTTCAGTCCCCGGCGTCGAGAGAGCTGCGCTCATCAGTCGCCGTAATGGTCCATAATGGTCGCTGCTTTGGTGTCGGCTTCGCTGGACGAGCGATCGGCAACTTCGGCATCCGAGGTCGCTTGTCTCTCCAGCAACATAGCCGCATAGTTCGCCTTGTGGGCTGCCGTCGCCGACGCGCTCGCGATTCTCGCCGATTCGACCGCGCGCGATTGGGCCGTCATGAGGACGTCTATGTCGGCATGGAGCGTTGCGTATGCGTCGCTGGTGCGCTCTTCGTCTTCTCGTGCCGTCTGCGCATCCTGGAGAGCGATGTCGAGGGCATTCGTGGCATCCTGGTGCGCGCTCTCAGCCTTTTGCTTCGACTTTGTCGCACGAGCGCTTGTCACCAACGCAATGTCGCGACTCTCATTCATCGAGTTAGACTCCATCAGCCCGAATGACTACTGACAGCCGCAGACTGCCGCGCGGGCGCAGTTCACCCGCCTGACCGAGCTATGAAGTATACACATACTCGGCTGCACCCGCGTCATTCCGATGACATATTGTCCTTCACTCTCCGCAGTTTTCAGCAGTGGACTCTTTTGTTTACACGAGCAGCACTCACGGTACTTCCCATGGTATGTGCGGTATGCTGGCGCGTTCTGTTCTGATTTGTGAGAGCTCAGCAGCCACATCGCCTGAAGCACTGTCCCAAGACGCAAACGCCATAAGGTCTTCGAAGCGTACTCTGAGAAGAAGAATAAAGGGAGACACAGACCCTGTTCAACGCATCTGCGCAGGGCTTGGGGACACCGCGTGTGCGCACTCCAAAGTTTCTTGGTTGCATGTTACCCTCCTGACGTCAATCCCATTTCCCGATGAGGCAAAGGGCACCGGCGTTTCTCCCTAAAGAGGCAAAGCGGTCATCCATGTCACCCCCGCGGTTACCCGCACATTAGCGCACCGCAGCCACACCACTGCACTCACACGCAGACACTCTTGCCGTGTTTGGCGCCCGCGTCACTTTCCCTCTGCGTGTGTCACCCACAATTTTCCTTTCTCGGGAAACGCCGGCGGTGACTGCTGACGTACTCTGCCCTTGCTGCTGTGTGAGAGAGCCACGTGTGCCAGCGCGCCGTCCGTCTTCTCCTCCTGACGTGTGTAGGAGCGGCTTTTGCCCCTAATTGCCTGCGTCACACAATGCAGTACTCTGCACGCACACACACCGCACACTCACGCGCCAACTCATCATCGCACACCACACCCAGAGTAACCGTTCAAGAGGGCGACAACGCAGTACAATCGCAAAACAACGCCAAACTTGTCCATTGTCGCTTTTCTACGTGAGAGTTTACAACACAACACAAGAGCAACCATGGCTTCCAAGTGCACCATTTGTGCGAAGTCGGCGTACGCGCAAGAGTCCGTCACCATCGACGGGCGCACATGGCACAAGACGTGCTTCAAGTGTGAGTGACAGCACGCGTCGCTCAGATTTATTACGCAGTCGAATTGTTATTTCACATCTACGCACTACGTACCGCACTCGCCATCGTACGCGGTGCATTAAGGCTCACAGAGGATCACTCTCTTGCGCAGGCACGACGTGCTCCCTCCGGCTCGATCTTCAGACATACAAGTTCGGCTTCGGCGACACGTGCGCGAATGCCTACTGCAAGAAATGCGTGCCGGTGCTCAAGGCCACCGACATCGCGGACCGTCTCGACATTTCGTCTGCGCTTGCGCGGCCAAAGGTCGGCCTCGTGAACGACCAAGTGCGCGGTGAGCTCGCTGGGCAGAAGCCGAACGAAGACATTGCGTCGATTGCCATCAGTGGGCGCATCCACGCGCCACGACAGGGCGTGATCAACGAGCAGATCCGGTGAGTGTGTGCGCGCATGTTTAAAACTGTGAGGCATTGTGTGTGTGTGTGTGTGTGTGTGTGTGTGTGTGTGTGTGTGTGTGTGTGTGTGTGTGTGTGTGTGTGTGTGTGTGTACGCGCGTGCACAGCGAATGCGCATGAGTTCCGCGTGCATGAGGCTATGTATGTGCAGTTGTTTCGAGTGCTCACTCCGACTGTCTCCCAGCGGCGAGTTGGCCGGCCAGAAGCCCCACGAGGACATCAGCAGCATGGCCATTTCCTCGCGCATTCACGCGCCGCGACAGGGCGTCATCAACGAACAGATTCGGTGGGCTGCGGTGCCTCTCTCTTGTGTGCGAATGTGTGCTTCGTGAGGGAGGAGACGATTCAGTTTTTGTGTGTATGCGAGCGTGTCGTTACGACGAGAGGAGCTGACGAATGTTCTGACACTGTGTGTGTGTCAATGTGTGTGTGTCTTTGTGTGTGCAGCGGTGAACTCGCCGGCCAGAAGCCGAACGAAGATATCAGCAGCATTGCCATTTCGTCACGTATTCACGCGCCACGCGTGAGCGTCGTCAACGAACAAATTCGGTGAGTGTTGAGATTCTTTTCCGTACATTGCACTATCGAGCCTGGTGGATGTATGCGTGTACGTACGTTAGTGGGCGTGATGTTGTCGTGTGTACATCAACGCTTCCGCTCATTCCTGTGTGCGTGTTTTTGTTCGCAGCGGTGAGCTTGCGGGCCAGAAGCCGAACGAGGACATTAGCAGCATGGCCATTTCTTCGCGGCTGCACGCGCCTCGCGTGAGCGTCGTCAACGAACAGATCCGAGGTGAGCTTGCCGGGCAAAAGTCGCTCGAGGACACGAACAGCCTCGCGATGTCTGCGAGGCTCAACGCCCCGCGCATCGACACGGTCAACAACCAGATCCGCGGCGGTGCGTGCATTGCGTGTGTGCATTGCGCGTGTCGTGTGTTTCAGGGTGTTGGTATTCTGTGTCACCCTGTTGCACTATGGCTCTTGGCTTCAGCACGCATGCATACGTCCCTGCCACAATGTCTGTTTTATTTCTACTTATTCTGTGTTATTTGCAGTTGGCCGCACCAAGATGCGCCTCAGCGACGTCGTTGCGTCGTCGACAGACAACGCAGAGAAGGAGCTCGAAACCAGCATTGGCGAGGTAACACCCCAACCCCGATAGCGTGCTTCCCCAATGTGCTCCGCGCGTCTAAAACTCGCTTTTCCGTTGTCTTTGCATGGTTGTTTCGATGGACGCGCGTCCTTGACTGAAGCTGATCCGCCGCTTCACTCTGCGCAGGTCCGCGCATTCCTTGCCACCCTCGAGTCGAAGGAAGTCGGCCTCCGCAAGGCACAGCAGCGGCGCTCGATGATCCGCACTGCGTCTGAAGAAGAGCGCGTCGCACGGCAGCCCCTCAAGACAATCAAGACCGACGAGCCAGCACGCCCAAAGCCCATCGATGTCACGTGCGTTGCCGCGACAGCCGCAACGGAGGAAGTGCGCACGCCGCGTGAGAACATGACCGAGGCCATTCCCGAAGTGCCCGAGCAAATGGAAGAGGCTGCGCAGCACGCGGACTCGCCTTCTCGCCACCGCCGCACGGCGTCTGTGGCCATCCCACAGGCGCACGCACCGGCGCCGGCTGCGGACGAGAGCGGATCGCCGGCTGCCGATCGTGTGAGTACTGCCGTCCACTCGGATTCGTTCAATGTTGCTGTTCAACAGCCGCACATGAGGTGCCTCTCTGACATGCCTGTGACGCAGCGCGAGTCGGCCGTGCTCCAGCGCCTGCAGCTGGAACTCGTCGTCCAGAAGCACCTTGCGACTATGTACCTGCGCGAACTGGAGCGCCTGAGGGACGAGAAGGAGGCCGACCGAAACGAGCTCGAGCGGCTCCGCGTGGAGGTGCGTGTGAAAGCTTCAGCCCTTATTATAAGACAGCGACGTGCCTGTGAGACAGGGGACGGAATGTTGCGCGGCAGCCAGCGGCTTTTCGTTTAATGTGTCTATTCAGTTGGTGTTTTTAGCACTTACATGACTGCTAATTTTCACACGCAGATCAACACCCACGACCAGCTCGCGGCCGCTCAAGAGTTGTACGACTGCCCTCAGGAACTGGTGGGTCTCAACTGCTTCGTATATGTGTGTGTGCACCTGGCGCGTGCTCGGTGTCCGACCCGTCCGTGAGTCGGCTACAGTACGTGTACGTGCAGCATGCGCTCTGCGACTCTGATTGCTTAATATCTCTTCCAATTTGTCGTGCAGCTCTCCGCGAGCAACAACTACGGCTACACTGACGAGCCCATCTACGAAAGCATCGATGAGATCTACGCCGTGCCACAGAACTCCCTTCCCCCGACGCGCCGCCCGTCGGCGTACGCATACTGAGCGCACGTAACTGTTGCTGCGACTGCGCGGCGACCGTGATTCTCCATTGAGTTCCTTGTACCGGCGTAGAGCCACGTAACCCCATCCATTCCGCCGGTTGTCGGCGTCTCTTCTGTTTGTCGCACTCCTCTTCTTTCATTCCTCTCGACTCCCCTCTTGTCTCCATTGAATGGCAGACACAGAGGCGGACATGACCATGACGTCAATGCTTCTTGTTGTTACAGAACTTCAGTTTGTTCTTTGCGTTTGCGCCGCGTGTCTCCTGCTTGCCGGACGAGCGATGTGCGGTTGAGCCGCCATTCAATACACAGACGACAACTAAAGTCAAAGACAACAGAAAACGACGGGGAGCTTCGAAGGTTCCACCTTTCACCAAGTGGTAATCACTATCGTTGGGTGCACTGGAAGACGTGCATATGACACGAGGGGCGCGGTGCAAACTATGAGACCGGAAATGGAAAGCACACCAAGCGCACTCTTCAATCACATGTTTCCGACAGCTCATGAAGAACTGTCGCCGGCAGCGTTCACGCGCACGCCTGCCATCGCGACCCCGTTCTTCGCGCCGAACAAGGTCTCTCGTCAGCACACGTAGTCGGGGTGTTCTGTTCCTTCAAAGCGGGCGAATGTCTCACGGCTTCCGAACAATACGGCAGCGCGGCACTGTACACGCCATTCACAAAGTGAATAGCCCCCATCGCATGAAGCGACTTCGCAGCCCCGAGCACTTGCGCTGAATCGAAAGCGCCTCTTCAAGATGGGAGAAGGACCGGTTGTGGTCCCCTTGTGAGAACAGGCAGCGCACGATCCCATACAGCGTGCTCGCGACTTCGCGGCTCTCGGCGCCGTAGCAATTTCGCTGCGCCTCCTCCAGCAAACGAAGCGCGTCCGCATGCTCCCCTAGCGACGACCGCACAAGCCCCATCTCGTGCAGCGTCACCGCGACTTCGCGACTCTCGGCGTCGGCGCATTTGCGCTCAATAACAAGCGACTCCTCCAGCAAACGAAGCGCGTCCGCATGCTCCCCTTGCGACGATTTCACCCGCCCCATCTCGTATAGCGTCACCGCGACATCGCCGATTCTCGGCGCCGGCGTAATTGAGGAAGATACTTAGCGCTCTCCTGTAACACTCGCGCGCTTCTTCGAAATGCTCCATTTGGATGTGAACATCACCAATCTCCTTCATCACAATGCCAGTTTCCCTGTGCCCGTCGCTCCGAGGTCGGAGTGCGACGAGCGCCCCATCAAACATCGATAGCGCATCTTCGTTGCGGAACTGCTCACATAGCAAGCGGACCCATTCCGAAAAACGGGTGCGCCCTCGAATCAGCGTTCATGTGCGGGTGCTCTCTTACAATGGCGATCGCCGCCTCGTACGCCTTCTGCGCCTCGTCGCTCTGGCCCAACGCACGCCGCACGTCTCCTGCAATGTTCAGGGCATCGAGGGCTCGCTTGGAACTGCCAGACATGTGAGCGCAGCGGGAGGCGTCTTCCACGTGCGCAAGCGCGTTGCCATTGTCGCCCATCCAATGGTACGCACGCGCCACCTCAACAAACGTCGCACCTCTTGCAGCCGCATCGGCGTCGACGGACAGCAGCGACTTTGACGCGAGCAACTCGGTTAACGCGCGCTCGCGTCGTCCGAGAATGAGCTGTCCTCCCCAGCCACCGACGCGCCTCAGAGACCTCCAGATTACCCGCGGTCTGCGCCCTCTGACTGTCCAGCGCACGGCGCAGCGCGGTTTCAGCGGCGATTGCAGACGTATTGTCCAAAAACGTGCTGCCATCGTCCAATACTGTGCCGCAGTGCTCCGGCCGTCACGCGCATTCCGTAACCGCCGTCCCCGGTGGCCGCCTCCAACTTCGCACAGAGCGATTCGACGTGCGGAATGAGCGATCGATTGAAGGCCACTGCGTCGACGGGGTGTCTTCGCTGAAGGAGAATCTCCCCTCCACTGCAGCGGCGACAACGCGGAGAGCCTTCTCTTTCTCTTCCCCACCGCTACTCAGCCACGCAGCTTCCTGCACAAACTGGTGGCACGCCACCGTTTCGCATCCAAAGTCCTCGTTGACACCCTTTGCTTCGACGAGTCCGTACGTCGCAAGCAAGCGCATGCATTCGTCCACGTCGACGTCATCCTCCTCCACGTTTTCCATCCACCATTTCGGTATCTCACCTTCGCGGGTGACGGCGCATCGCTGCAGCGCGCGAAGAGCATGCGCGCCGCCCTCGTTCTCCCGTAGCGACTGAACCGTCAGCGCCCACGCACTGCGCGCACTCCGGTCATAATCTAAAGGGACCGCGTCGGCCGAGTCCGCACCGCACCCGTTCAATTTGCGCAAGTAACTGCGTGGACTCCTGCCACTCTCAATGCACTTTGCCGCCATCGCGAGCGACAGCGGATATCCGCACATGCGGCGCGCAATCTCGCGAACGGCGTCGGCGTCTTCAACTCCAGGGTAGAGATCGAGCGCTTTGGCGATAAACAAGAGCGATGCTTCGAGGGAGAGAAACGACGGTCGCACACACACTGCGGCGCTATCATGCAGTAGGCGCGTACTCGTCACAACGACGTGACCCCCCATCCCCGGGATGTATGCACTGACGCACTTGTTTCTGTCGAAGTCGGCCCTGTCGGCAGCATCCACCACTACCAGCCAGCGCCGTCCATTAATGGCTGGCAGCGCTGAAGCCAGCACTTCACACGCGCTCGCACAATTGTTAGCGGGGCGTCGACCGAACATAAACCGAGGGAGGCGGCGATGGAGGCAAAGTCGCTATCGATGCTTGCGGCAGAAACGAGCACGCAGGCGTCGTAGAGCGACGCGCTGTCCAAAGCGTAACGCACGACGAGCGACGTCTTTCCTATGCCGTGGCACCCCTCCACGCGGACAAAGCGCATCATCGTGCCGTCACCATCGGCCAGCTTGGCCCTGAGGTCCGCAAGACACTCGTCACGGCCAAAGAGGCGCACGCACTGGCGATCCGCGAAGGCGACACTCCTGAAGGCCGTCCGAACGCCTGTGTGGTAAGAGTACGAAAGTCATTAGTACATGCGCAATTGCCTCGCGATTGTTCGTCTCGACAGATACAGTACCCGCAACATCTCTTCGCAGCGACACTTTTGGGCGAGAGGTGCGTCACTCACGGGGGTCTCTGCAAATAGATCAGAGACATTCGTTAGAAATTGTCAACAATACACACAGGTTGATAATTGTCATACCATCATCTTCATCCGCCCGTCGCTTCCGCGGTTCAGAGGAAACAATGCGGGAGGGCGACTCTTCACCAACTGCTGACGCTCCGCCCTTCGACTCCGTATGATGCAGCGGAGACTTTCCCTTCTCCAACGGCCGTAGCCGTTTCGAGGGATTGGCGCATCCATCAATATCGATGTGAAGGTCACGGAAAACACCGTCGAGGGATTCGCCGCCTTCTGCCATTCGTTCCACTTCTGCCATGAGCGCTGCAGCGGTAGCTTCGTCCACACCGATCGAGCTCAAGTCCGCCGTCGACTCGGACGTGCCTCTCGGCGTCAGTTGCGACGGGGTCCTCAGCTACGCAACGTTATTCGGACGCTGTGAAGTAAGTGAGCAATGATTCAATGTGCACTTGTCCACTGTCAGATTTGGCAGCTTCAGTTATTCACAATCTCACGGCATTTCTGCAGAAT
>CALSCQ010000501.1:0-26883 GCA_943704525.1 Pigoraptor vietnamica
GGGGGGGGGCGGGGGGCAAACAAGCGAACACTCGGACGCAAGACAGAGAGTGTCAGCGTGTGCGACGCACCGTCCGCTGGAATGTGGATGCACGTGACGCCCTCGGGCTCCCAGAAGTACGCGCTGGTTGACGCTGCCGCAATGGCGAGGAGCGCGCGCGACGGGTGCCACGCGAATTGGCGGACGGGCGCGGAGAGTTGGATGGCGCACTGCATTCGCGCGTTGAAGAGGTCGTACAGAAAGAGGACGGTCGGCGTGTGATCTGCGCAAACAACGCACGCCAGCACTTAGCCAAAGGGACAGGATCGCGCACAGGTGTGGATGAGCGCCAAGGGTGCATGCGTATGCGCTCGTAGAAGGAGTACAAGTGAGAATAAGGGCGAAGAGGGCACGAACTTACCGTTGCGCGCAGCCACAAAACGCGAATCCGAGCTGAAGGCGACGGCACCGACGCCGGTGGGCGGCATGGGCTTGTCCGGGTCAACCTTGGTGCACGCAAATGCCACGGTGCCCGTAGTTGCGCACGTGACTGTGGGGGACAAGGGCGCGACAATCGGTGGGTTGGCTAAAGTTGCTCACGGTGATGCAGAACACGCATGTACTGCAAGCAAGCGGTGCGTGACCCACAGGTGCTTCGGATGGCGATGCCGACGTCCGTCGTCGCCGTTTGCTGCGTCTCCACAAAGACGGGCTAGGGAAGCGCACGTGTGCTGTCAGGGACAAGAGGAATTGGCGGCAAGGAAGTTGTCGTGGAGTGCGCGGGGTGAGAGGCACACGATTGGTGGTACACTCCACCGCATCAAAGCTCACCGTTCGCCGCGCGTCAATTGCGGTCGGGAGGCCCACGTCCACGACCGAGCGCCACGTCACGTGATTTAGAATGCGGACCTGTCGCAGAGAGGTGCTGCAATGAGCGCATGGCGAAATTTCAACCCTCCGCCCTCCCTCCCGCAACCGTCGTGGAGTCGATGGACACAGTCTACGATTTAAGCTGATCCTCCCTCCGTCGCGCACTCGGCCCCCAGAAATGATCCGATGAGCGCGTGACGAAACTTCAATGCCCCACCAACACACACACACACACACACACACACACACACACAACCACACACTCTTCTTCTGCAACCGGCACCGTCCACGCCAATGCGACACTAAACGACTGACAAACTCCACCTTCTCATCGAAGCTGCCGACGGCCAAAAAGCGGGCACACGGCGCCCACGTGACCGCTTTGATGCCCAGGGCGTCCTCATACGCCGAAAACGAGCCGAGATGCCGCCCGTCGAGCGAGTACATAGCCACTTTGTACTGCGCCGCACAAAGCGTGGATAGGGATCGCGAGTGAGCGTGAGACAAGCAGGTGCTTCGAGTGTGTGTCGTCCAAAGTGTACTCACGTCAAGGGGAGAGTCCCACACGCATATGGCGGAATCATCCGGGGCAATGGCAATGTCGGCGAGGTCCGTCGTATCCACCGCAAAGCTCTGTTGTGAAGGGCGCAAATACGAAAGGGCACGTGAGCAAGCGTCGGAGCACTTCACGCACGTCCAAGTGCGACACGCATTCTCCCTCACCGCGACGGCCTGCCACGAGTCCGTCGCGTGCACTGCTATGTGATCGACGCCGTCGCGCCGCAGTGCGAGTGCCATGTGGTTGCCATCGTGGGTGAACGCGAGCCCTGCGCGAGTTGCAACGTCAGCGGCAGGAACGCGCATGTACATCGAGGGCATGCTCTTCACTCACCTTGGCCACTGAATTTGGGGGCCTTAATGTGCGACGCAGTCTTGTTTGCGAGGGACCACACTGTTAGCCGCAGCTGTTACGGAGGAACGGAGGGTGAGAGCGCTTACATGTGTCGGTGCAAGTCGAACACAGGAAGGGCCGCCTGAGTGTTATACACGTGGTCGACGGAGCAGAGAGAGAGAGATGCGCACCTGGAAGTCCGCGACTGTTATTACATGTCGGCTGTCTGGACTCCAGCGCGCGTGTGAGAGACCCGCGAGGCCCTCTTCAATGCGACACGTCCACGAGGGCTGCTCCACGCACCACACCTGCGGTCACGTGTTCGTTGTCGTCATTCACAAGATCCATGTCGAAACGGTATAAAAAACGGTGCTTGTCCAAGGAAGCGAGATGCAAAGAAGTAGGAGAGGCGAGAAGGATTCAAGGAGGCGAAAACGTGCGAAGGGAATGCATCAAATTTGTTACGTACTTGCACGATGCCCCGCTTGCTCATCCCACAGAGGACATACGCCGAGTCCGGCGACCATTCCATGTGGCTAATGTGGTCTGCGCACGTAAATATGTGCGCAATCTGCAGCGAGTGCGCGTCCCGCACCACGAGCCTATGCTGCAGACACGCCGCCAGCCGCCGTCCATCGGGCGAGAACGCCACGAGCCCCGCCGACTGCTTGAACGCCACCGAAAACTCCATGGTGGCGAGGCCGCTGCTCCTCCCCTCCGCAGAGAAGGCCTGCTTGTATGTAAGGGCGTGTGCGGGACTGTCGCTGTGACGTGCGCTTTTTTTGGGCAGCCGTGTTTTGTGCTCTTGCCGAGGTCAGTTCGCGCAAATTTCAAAGTTTCCCGCTCATCCGGGGTGTTTTGTTACAATTGACCGCCATTTGTTACATGCTCCACTTTCGGCTACATACTGCTCTCAAGTGCATCCCGCAACTCCGCAAACGACAGCACAAACCAATCAGCCCCACTGCGCACAGCCTCACGAACGACATTCCCCCCAAACCCCACGAAGAGGTCTGCGGGCGGCCGCGCTTCCATGTCGGTGACGCCGTCGCCAACAACCACAACAGAGCCGTGGCGATCCTTCAGCGCCTGTGCGACCTTTGCTTTCCCACCGCTGCATGCACGCGTCGAATCATGCATGAGGAGGGGGTCCCAAACACACACACACACACACATACAGACACACACACACACACACACACACCCACACACACCCACACACACAAAGTACCTTCTACTAGTAGGTTCAGCTAAATCGAAGCCAGCATACGCTCCTGGCAAAAAGGAATGTGCAGACCGTCAGCAGGAATTGAAGCAAAAGTAAATCGCTATACGATGCCCAGCGACAGCGCCCACCGTCGACACCGAAGATGAGCTTGTTGGCGTACACGTGGTCCTTTGCGTCCATCTCCAACGCGGCAGCAACGGGGGCTATCATCTGACGAAACCCTCCCGAAACTAAGTAGACAGCCTTGCCGTGTCTTCGCAACGCCGCAACAAGATCACTGCGCATCCCCCCGTCCAATACCACCGTGAGGAAGGGCTGGCGCACATGTACACGCAACCGCTAGCTGGACCACCTACGTGATGCCCGGCGTGAGTTTGGGCGGCGATTCGCTTACGAAGGCTCGCACTTGCGCCTCGCTCGGTCGCATAATGTCCAATCGTGCCCGGAGGGCGTCCTAAGGTAATTCAATCGGACTATTAGACCTCCGGCAAAACGGATGTCCGCACCACGTTATTTCCTCTCGTCGTATTCCTGTCGTACCTCAAATAATATCGAACCGCCCATTGCGCGACGCGTGAATTCAGCCACTTCCGGTCCTTTGCCAAGATATGCGGCGAGCATGTCTATGCCCTGTACAATTATACAGAGACCTTAGATCGAATGCTTCAAAGCGAAGCTCCAACACAGTGTGCACACTGACCTCGTCAACGCACACGGTGCTGTCGACGTCGAAGCAGACGGCAGCAGCCGCGCGCCACAGTTCTCGCGCCCTTTGCGCCATGGTTGCACTCCGAAAAACAAAGAAGCATACGTTTCGCCCTTTGTCAAAGCGGAACCTCACTGAGGCGAACAGAGTTTGGGCGTCACTAATGCGTCATTTCCCGTCCAATCAGCGCACATCGCGCCTCTCATCCGCCAATGGGAAGCGACGTATCAAACCAAGTGTCCCATTCTCAAACACGTTACGGTGCCCGCGGAAGGTGGGGGTTTCAGCATTCCCTGATCACGTGATTGGGACTCATCCGGACTGTCATATGATTTTTGCGGGTGTGTGTTTGGGTATGCACCACCACACACGCATTCGCGCCTCTCACCGCACACCTGACACACACAGAGGCACACACACACGCACACGCACGCACGCACACACACACACACACACACACACCTCACGCGTTCCCGCGCCCGCAAGGCTTGCTCCCAGCCCCCGTGTCTGGCGCAGCCACTGCTTGCCATAAGGCGCTCCTGTGTGGCGCCACACACGTTTATTGACAGCGCCGATCTCAGGCGCCTCACATATTCGCGACGCCAGCGCTGGTCTTTTCTCTTCACTGACTTTGCATCAGCACATCTAGTTTCGTGAAGTTGGTGCGGTCTGCGACCGGCACGTGAGCCGCACTCACTTTCCCGCCCACGCCCGCACCGGGAGCGCAAGGGCCCAATGCTGCGCGCGCTGCATTCCGCCGCGGTCGCCGGGGCCCGCCTCCCCTCCCGCGCCGCTCTTTTGCCCCGGTGAGTGTGAGATGGATGGCGGATCTCGCTTAGGAAGCCCGTGTCACACGGCGTGTTACGAGGCAAATGATCTTGTGCTGATGTGATGTGGCTTGTTACAGGCAACCTTTCGTGCGACTGACAGGCACTCGCGCGGCGTCAGCGGCGGCGTCGACGACGGGGCTTTATGACCCTTCGCTCGAGAAGGACAGCTGTGGCGTCGGCTTTGTCGTGAACGTGAAGGTGCGCTTGCTGTTGCGGCCTTCCGGGCGTCCCTTTCCCGTTCTTTCATTCCCTTCAACCCTCAGTCCCTCTTGTTCGTACACGTGCAATACGCCCTTCGATACCCTCAGTTCGATCTTGTTTTACACACAGTCAATATTTGCAAAAGGACTTTGCGCTTGCTTATATCTCTCCCATTGCTGCACGGCAGGGCCGCCCTTCGCGCCAAATCGTAGAGGATGCGGACGTCATCCTGCGTAACATGGCCCACCGCGGCGCGTGCGGGTGCGAGACGAACACGGGCGACGGCGCGGGCGTGATGACGGCCATTCCGCACGCGTACTACGCTGACCTCGCGCGCCGGGAGCTCGGCATTGAGCTGCCGCCCGCGGGGATGTACGCGACGGGCGTCATCTTTCTCAATCCCAACGAATACGTGCGGGAGGAGTCGCAGGAGATATTTGGCCGCGTTGCGCGCGAGTGCGGCCTCGACGTGCTCGGGTGGCGCCAGTTGCCCACCGACAACAGTATGATCGGACCGACCGCCAAATCGAAAGAGCCCTTCATGGCGCAGGTGTGTGGGTTGATGCGGTGTTGTTGTTGTTGTTGTTGTTGTTGTTGTTGTGTGTGTGTGTGTGTGTGTGTGTGTGTGTGTGTGTGTGTGTGTGTGTGTGTGTGTGTGTGTGTGTGTGTGTGTGTGTATGTATGTGTGAATCGGACAGGCGGGTTTTTGGGCAGTTGGCGTGTGTAGGACCGCAGGTGTGTAAGAGAGGCGAGTGCTGTGAGTGGCCGACGCCGCCACTGACCATCACGTGTGCGCGTCAGGTGTTTGTTGCTCCGCCCCGCAGCGGTCCGTCCGTTGAGGAAAGCGAAGTGCGGCGGCGCGCGTACATGCTGAGCAAGCGCGCGACCAACTCGATCCCGAAGGAGACGTGGTTCTTTGTGTGCTCGCTCTCGACGTCCACCATCACCTACAAGGGCCAGCTGACGACAGAGCAGCTCTACCCCTACTTTGCCGATCTGCGCGAGGGCTCGTACGCCTCCCACTTTGCCCTAGTCCACAGCCGCTTCTCGACGAACACGTTCCCCAGCTGGGACCGCGCCCAGCCCCTGCGGTACATTGGGCACAACGGCGAGATCAACACGGTGCGTGGGAACCGCAACTGGATGCGCGCTCGCGAGGGAGTGATGCGCAGCGCGCGCTTCACCGACGCTGAGATGCGCCAGATGTACCCTGTCGTTGAGGAGGACGGCTCAGACAGCATGGCGCTGGACAACGCCCTCGAGTTCCTGCTCGTCGCCGGTGGACGCACGCTTCCCGAAGCCATGATGATGCTTGTGCCGGAAGCGTGGGAGAACGACCCGCACATGGACCCGCGCAAGCGGGCGCTGTACGAGCACACGTCCTTCCTCATGGAGCCCTGGGACGGCCCGGCCAACTTTGCCTTCGCCGACGGGCGCTACATTGGCGGCGTGCTGGACAGGAACGGACTCCGCCCGAGCCGGTATTACGTCACGACGGACGACCGCGTCATTGCCGCGAGCGAGGTCGGCGTGCTCGCCGTCCCCGACCGTCTCATCAAGGTGCGTGCGTTGTTCTTTACTCTCCATTGTGCATTCGATTGGCCTGCTGTTGCAGACTGCCATGTGCCACTGCGTGCAATGTCCGTTGTCGTTTGTGACGTGCCATTGCCACGGCCTCACTCTTGCCCTGTCTGTTGTTTTGTCCCACAGTCCAAGGGACGCCTTCAGCCGGGCCGCATGTTCCTCATCGACACAAAGGAAGGCAAGATTGTCGGAGACGCAGCCCTCAAGCAGCAGGTCGCCGCGCGCCACCCCTACCGCGAGTGGGTCGACGCCGAGTCCATTCCCCTCGAGAAAATATCCAAGGCGCACGCAGCGCCCGCGCCGTCCACTGCCTCGCGCGAGCTTGTGTCGGACCCGCGCCTTCCGCAGTACGGCTACACGGTCGAGCACGTGTCCATGCTTCTTCAGCCGATGCTCGAGACGGGCAAGGAGGCGCTGGGCTCGATGGGCAACGACGCGCCGCTCGCGTGCCTCTCGGCCGCCCCGCGCATCGTGCCCGAGTACTTCAAGCAGCACTTTGCGCAGGTGACGAACCCGCCGATCGATCCCTTCCGCGAGGCCGTCGTCATGTCCCTGAGGTGCGCGGTGGGACCCATGGCGAACGTGCTTGAGACTGCGCCGGGGCAGGCGCGGCGGCTCGTGCTGCAGCAGCCCGTCCTCACGCGCCAAGACCTCGCCGCGATCAAGGCCATCGACAAGCACGTGCCCGGGTGGAAGACAAAGGTGGGCGCCGGTCCGGTGTCACGTGAGCGCTCATGCCCCACGGCCGCATGTTGTCAGCCGTTGTTTGATGCTGTCCCAGGCGCGCTTTGCGTTGGTGGGATTGAATATGTTGCTGCGTCGAGCACTCGCGTGAAGTCTTGCGCTGATCTCCTCTGTGCTGTGCGCAGGTGGTGGACATTACGTTTCCGCGCACGGCCGGTGAGCATGGCTACATGGAGGTCGTCGAGCGCGCGTGCCGCGAGGTCTCTGCGGCGATTGCGAGCGGCCACCAGTTTGCCGTGCTTTCGGACTCGAATGTGTCTGCCGATCGAGCGCCCGCGGGTGCGCTTGTGGTGCTCGGCGCCGTCCACCAGCACCTTGTGCGGAACAAGCAGCGCCTCCAGATCGGCCTTATTGTCGAGACGGGTGAGGCGCGAGAGGTGCACCACCACTGCACGCTGATTGGGTTTGGCGCGGACGCCGTGTGCCCGTACCTCGTGTACGAAATTGCCGAGCGCATCATCGCGGAGGGGCGCACGGAGGTGGCCAAGGGACTGACGCCTGAGGTCGCCGAGAAGAACTACATCAAGGCGGTGCAGACGGGCATGCTCAAGGTGATGGCCAAGATGGGCATTTCGACGCTGCAGGGGTACAAGGGCGCGCAGATATTCGAGGCCGTCGGCATTGGGCGCGAGGTGTGTGCCGGTACTCTATTGTTTGCGTCTCATTCCCATGTGCATCGCTCCTGCTCGACATCGCCACTCAAAACTCAAACAAACACGCAACACGCAACACTCCACGCGCACGTGCACTCACACGGAATCGACGCATGCAGGTGATGGACCGGTGCTTTTCGGGGACGGCGTCGCGCATCGGCGGCGTCGACTTTGCGGTAATTGCGCGGGAGGCGCTCGCGAGGCACGACCTCGCGTACCCGGGCCCTCACGCGGCGGTGGCGCCCGCGGTGCTCCCGAACCCCGGCGACTACCACTGGCGCGACGGGGGCGAGCAGCACATGAACAGCCCGGCGGCGGTCGCGAACCTGCAGGACGCTGTGCGCCGGAAGAACAAGCGCGCGTACGACGACTTTGCGCGCGCGCAGCAGCTGGCCATCCGCGACTGCACGCTGCGCGGCCTGTTTGAGTTTGACACGGCGCAGCTGCAGCCCGTTCCCATCGAGGAAGTGGAGCCCGCGCAGTCGATTGTGCGGCGGTTTGTGACGGGTGCGATGAGCTACGGTTCGATTTCGCTCGAAGCGCACACGACGCTCGCGGCGGCGATGAACGCGATCGGCGGGAAGAGCAACACGGGCGAGGGCGGCGAGGACCCCTCGCGCTATTCCAGGGCGTCCGGCGACGGCCCCAACCTGCGCTCTGCGATCAAGCAGATCGCGAGCGGCCGCTTTGGCGTGACGATTGGGTACCTGACGAACGCGGACGAGCTGCAGATCAAGATGGCGCAGGGCGCGAAGCCCGGCGAGGGAGGCGAACTCCCCGGCCACAAGGTCGTCGACAGCATCGCCAAGACGCGCCACTCGACGGCGGGCGTGGGCCTCATCTCCCCGCCGCCCCACCACGACATCTATTCGATCGAGGATCTCGCGCAGCTGATCTTTGACCTCAAGTGTTCGAACCCCGTCGCGCGTATCTCCGTCAAGCTCGTGTCGGAGGCCGGCGTCGGCGTCGTCGCGGCTGGCGTTGCAAAGGGCCACGCCGACCACATTCTGATCAGCGGCCACGACGGTGGCACGGGCGCGAGCAGCTGGACGGGCATCAAGCACGCGGGGCTGCCGTGGGAGCTGGGCCTCGCCGAGACGCACCAGACGCTCGTCCTGAACGACCTGCGCGGGCGCGTCGTCCTGCAGACGGACGGCCAGCTGCGCACGGGGCGCGACGTCGTGCTGGCGGCGCTTCTCGGCGCGGAGGAGTTTGGCTTTTCGACGGCGCCGCTGATTGCGCTCGGGTGCACGATGATGCGCAAGTGCCACCTCAACACGTGCCCCGTGGGCATTGCGACGCAGGACCCCGTGCTGCGCAAGAAGTTTGAGGGGCAGCCGGAGCACGTGGTCAACTTTTTCTTCATGGTCGCGGAGGAGGCGCGGCAGCACATGGCGCGGCTGGGCTTCCGCACCGTCAACGAGATGATCGGCCGCACGGACCTCCTCAGGGCCAACACGGTGGGTGTTGCTGGCGCGCGCGGAGTGGTGGCGGAGGGGGAGGCATGCGAAATCGACGTTGCTGTCGGCCACTGTCCCTGTGATTGCGTTGTGGTCGCTTACATTTGCCTTTCTCTCTGCAGGAGGGACGCTCGGAGAAGGTGCGCAACCTCGACCTCTCGGCCGTGCTCACGCCCGCGTACACCCTGCGCAAGGGCGCCGCGACGTACTGCGTCACAAAGCAGGACCACGGCCTCGACGCACCCACGCGCCTCGACAACGACATCATTGCGCGCGCGCGTCAGACGATTGCGGACGGCGGCAAGACGCGCACGGAGATTGCGCTGCCGGTGACGAACGTGAACCGCGTGATTGGGACGACGTTGAGCCACGAGATATCCAAGGCGCACGGCGAGGCCGGCCTCCCCGACGACTCGATCCGCATCAAGCTCACGGGCACGGCGGGCCAGTCGCTCGGCGCGTTCCTCTCGAAGGGCGTCACGATCGAACTCGACGGCGACGCGAACGACTACGTCGGCAAGGGCCTTTCCGGTGGCACGATCGTTGTTCGCCCCGGCTCGTATGCCCCCGGGTTTGTCCCGCAGGACAACATCATTGTGGGTAACGTGTGCCTCTACGGCGCCACGAGCGGTCGCGCGTTCATCCGCGGCGTCACGGCGGAGCGCTTCTGCGTGCGCAACTCTGGTGCCACGGCCGTGTGCGAGGGTGTGGGCGACCACGGCTGCGAGTACATGACGGGCGGGCGCGCAGTGATCCTCGGCACCACCGGTCGCAACTTTGCGGCTGGCATGAGCGGCGGCATTGCGTATGTGCTTGACCGCGCGGGCGACTTCCGCTGCAACATGGAGCTCGTGAAGCTCGGGCGGGTCGAGGACGCGGCGGAGGCCGAGTGGCTGCGCGAGACGGTCGCCGAGCACGCGCGCCTCACGGGGTCGACTGTCGCCTCCGAGCTTCTCGCGTCGTGGCCGGCGTCGCTGGGCCAGTTTGTGCGCGTCATGCCCGTCGACTACGAGCGGGTGCTCAACGCGGCAAAGGAGAAGGAGGCCGCCGCCGCCGGCCGCCGAGTGGAGGCTGCGAGCGCGGTTGCTGCCGCGGGTGCGGCGACTGCGGCCGCGGACAAGAAGGACGACGGCGCGCTGGACAAGCTGCATGGGTTCATGCTGTACGACCGCGAAAAGACGAAGCTGCGCGACGCCACCGAGCGCCTGCGCGACTGGGAGGAGATTGCGAAGCCCGCAGCGGAGGCGGACGTGCGCAAGCAGGCGTCGCGCTGCATGGACTGCGGCGTGCCGTTCTGCCAGAGCGGGACGGGCTGCCCCATCGGCAACATCATTCCGAAGTGGAACGACCTCGTGCACCGCGGCCGCTGGCGCGAGGCGTACGACCAGCTCGCCCTCACGAACAACTTCCCCGAGTTCACCGGCCGCGTGTGCCCCGCGCCGTGCGAGGGTGCGTGCGTGCTCGGCATCAACGCGGACCCAGTGGCCATCAAGGGCGTCGAAGTCGCCATCATCGACCGCGCCTTCTCCGAGGGGTGGGTCGTCCCGCGCCCGCCGCCCGCCCGCACCGGCCAGCGCATTGCAGTCGTGGGCTCTGGGCCCGCAGGCCTCGCCGCCGCGGACCAGCTCAACCGCGCTGGGCATACGGTGACGGTGTTTGAGCGCGCGGACCGCGTCGGTGGCCTGCTCATGTACGGCATTCCCAACATGAAGCTCGACAAGCGCCTCGTGCAGCGCCGCGTGGACCTCCTCGAGGCCGAGGGCGTGTCGTTTGTGACGAACGCGCACGTCGGCGAGAACGTGGACCCAGCCCAGCTCGTCGCGGACCACGACGCGGTGGTGCTTGCCGTCGGCAGCACGTGGCCGCGGGACCTCCCCGTGCCCGGCCGCGACGCCAAGGGCATCCACTTTGCGATGGACTACCTCACGCCGAGCACGAAGCGCGTGGTGAGCCAGTGGGACGCCCAGCGCCCCGGCGCGGTGGCTCCCGGCGAGACGATCGACGTGAAGGGCAAGGACGTCGTTGTGATCGGCGGCGGCGATACGGGCGTCGACTGCATTGCGACGGCGCTGCGGCAGGGCGCCAAGTCCGTGCGCAACTTCGAGATCAACGTGCTTCCGGGCCAGCGGCGCGCGTCGGACAACCCGTGGCCGAACTATCCCCGTGTGCTGCGGACGGAGTACGGCCACGCGGAGGCGGCTGCGCGCGACGGCCGCGACCCGCGTGAGTTTTCGACGATGACGAAGGAGTTCCTCGCGGACTCGAAGGGCCGCGTTGCCGGCGTTGCGACGACGCGCGTGCAGTGGTCGCGGGACGCGTCCGGCAACTGGCACATGTCCGAAGCCGAGGGCTCGGAAGAGCTGTACAAGGCGGATGTTGTGCTCCTTGCGCTCGGGTACACGGGGCCCGAA
Source organism: Pigoraptor vietnamica (assembly GCA_943704525.1). NCBI lineage: Eukaryota > Filasterea > Ministeriida > Capsasporidae > Pigoraptor > Pigoraptor vietnamica. The sequence continues at coordinate 11,559 of CALSCQ010000501.1, forward strand.
GGCGCGATCGCCAAGCAGCTCGGCCTCGCCACCGACGCGCGCTCCAACTTGCGCACGGTGTCCACGAACAGCCACGCGACGTCCATTCGCAAGATTTTCGTCGCCGGCGGTGAGTGATTTGTTTCACTGCCAGTGTGTGCGGCTGCGCAGTGCATTAACTCGCCCTCTTATTCCGCAGACTGCCGCCGTGGCCAGTCCCTGATTGTGTGGGCCATTCGCGAGGGCCGCGCCGTCGCGCGCGAGGTTGACATTGCGCTCATGGGCCAGACGTCCCTTCCCATCTCCGGCGGCGTCGTCATCCCCCAGGTGCGCGCTTCGGCAAGGGACCGCCGCGTCGCCTTCGCTCGCTGAAAAGTAGAGTGAGGCGGCTACAGGGGCGGGCGGGTCCTGCGCTTGGTTAATGCGAGAGTCACTCGTCGCTACTTATGCTATGCTGCCGAAATGGAGCGCGTGCTTGCGTGTGCGTGTGTAAGGTGGACTGTGCTGAGCGCCGGGGAGCGCGTGACTATAAGTGCGTGCGTGCGTGCGTGCGTGCAGCGTGCGTCTGATGGCGCGAATGGGCGGTGCGGGCACAGCGGATTGCCGCGTGTTTGTAAAGGCGTGTGCATGCAACATCCAAATGACCATGCTGTGAGGGTGCCTTGGCCCAGCGACGCAATGCAGCACAAGGGCTGTACTTTGAATGGATTACTATCGAAACAGCCCGTCGTGCGACACGGCGCCTGCGAGGCGAAACTCTCCGCTCGGCATCACGCTGCAGTACATGCGGTGGCCCACGGCGAGCGACGACGCCGCCGGCCGCGGTCCAGTGGCTCGCAGCACATACTCGCGCACGTCCGCAGGCCCAAAGTCTCCCTCGTGCGCCGCCCGCTTGTCGCCGTCACCCGGCAAGGGGCGGGCCACAGGAGAAGGGCCCCGCGCGAACACGAGCGCCACCGCCTCGCGCTCGGCGGCCGTCTTCACTTCGGCTTCGTCGTGTTCGAGGAGGGCGTCGACAAGGCGCGTCTGTCCGGACAGGCGGTCGCCGAGGGACGCTTGCGCGCCGAGAAGCGACTCGCACTCTGACAGCGGCGCGAGCGCGTTGAACGGCGCGTGTTCGTCGCCCGACTCCAGCGCTGCCACGACGAGGTCCATGGCGCCAAGGATGGCACGGCCGGACACCGATGTGCGCCCCGCGCGGGCCCTGGCAGCCTTCTCGCGCTCCCGCAACTGCGTCTGCTGCAGGGCGTCGGCGGCGTCCAGCGTGCGAAACGCGGCCAGGACAACGGAGGGAAGGAGGAGCCGGTGGAGCGCGCCGACCGAGAGGTTCTCAAGGTAGTGCAGCACCTTTTCAGCCTCACGCGTGAAATCAAAGAGAGGCCGCTGCCGGCTGGCAGGAACGGGCCGCGCCTGTGGGCGTGAAACATACAAGCACGTCAGAGAACATCGAGCACGCACAGTGTCTGACAAACGCGCGCACACACACACACACACACACACACACACACACACACACACACACACACACACACAGCAAAACTGCGTAACGACGCGCACCTGCGACCACACTTCGGCCCACAGGTTTCCCGGATTGCTCATGCGCGTGGACAGCACGCCGTCCTCTCCAGTGCACGGCGAAGGGTCGTCAGCAGACACGACCCAGTCACGCGGCGAGTGCCACCGCACAAAGTCCGCCAGACCCGCTGTCGGATTTGCAGCCTGCGCAAGGTTACTGGTCAGTCACAATAACAGCGACGCGCCCCAACACACACACATGCGCACACACACGCACAAGCGCCTCACCTTGAAAGCCTCCATGTCAGACAGGAGTGACGCAGCCTGCATTCGTGCGCGGATCGCGGCGCCGTCGCCCGTCGAGGCAAGTCGGGAGAAGACCTCCGCCTGGTCACGCACCATGTCCTCCGTCATCGGGCCAGGCTCTTGCGTCGCGGGCACCCGCAGCGCCTCACCACTGCCCAATATCCTCAGAGTGTCGTGCGCGGCAACGGCGCCCTCGGGCACGCCTCCCTGCGCCGCAGTCGCGCCCTCCGCGCCCTCGGCCGGCCAGTCGCCCCACTCGGACTCGTCCTGCGCCGCTTCAAAAAAGACGTCGTTGTCGTCGTCGTCTCCGCCGGGCGACCGCGGCGATGCGGGCGTGCCACCTGCGCCGCTGTTGCTGCGGCTCGTGCGCGCTGCCTCCCGCTGCGACTTGCCGCGGATACAGCAGTTGAGCATTTGGAGCTTCTGGTGGAAGAGGCCGAACGCCATGTCGGGCTGCGGCGGAGGGGCGTCCGCTGTTGCGCCCATACGAGGCAGCAGCGTCAACGTGTCCCAGTGCCAGCGCACCTCGCGCACAAACTCCGTCCAGAAGAGCGCGACGCCACGCATGCCGCCGTGCCGCCGCCCAATCCGGCACAGGTACGCCGCCAGCACGTGCGTGAGGCTGTCCGCGGGCGCCGCCTTGAGCCGCCGAGCGAGCGCGTCCCACCGCGCCGATTCCGCACCGCTCGGCTGCGAGGGGTCACAGAACAGCGTTGCAAAGACGGCCTCGACGTCCTCCATTTCGGGGACTTCGCCCTCGCCGTCCACGAGCGATGAGATGGCGCGGTCCACAGACGAGGTCACAAGCTGCGTGACGGCGCCGACAGAAGAGGAGAGCGCAGAGACCGAACGGCCAACAACCTGGCGCGAAATACACAGCGGATCAGAGTGTTGCCATTACGAAACCCCCCACCGCCAAGCGCACACACTCACAATAGCCATGCACACACACTCCAAGTAATAGCTAAGCGCACACACTCAAGTCAATTAGAACCTTGGGAATGATACGCGAAGACGGGTCTGTGAGGGCGCGCAAGGCGTCCTTCCCCCCCGCGGCGCCACCCTCCGCCTGCCGCCGCACGGGGCTCGCCGACGCAGACATCGCCGCGGCCGCCGCAGAGAGCGCCGATCGGTCCGCGTTGACGCGCAGGGAGTGAAAGTCGACGTCGCAGGCGCAGCACGCAACGAAGCGGCCCACGGCGTCTGCGAGGCGTCCCGTCGGCTGCGGGTTCGCCGGCAGCACGCGCAGCACCCAGCGAGGCGCGGCCAGCGGGTCGAGTTCAGAGTACACGGCGTTGTCGACGATGGCGTCCTCCGCAAAGGACGGCCAGACAACACAGAGGTGCATTTCGCCCACCGGATCGCCGCGGAGGCCCCAGTTGAGCTCAGGCTGCGCGCACGCCGGAAACGAGCGGCGCCCTTATTGTCACAACACTTGCTAACGTCCGCATCGCACCAACCACAGATGAGCCAACAGCTGACCCACCTCTCCCGCTGCAAGGGGATGCAGCGCGTGCCTTCGCTCGCGCGCCACTCGTGCCGCTCCGGGCATAGCCATCGGGGGCAGCTGTCCGGCCGCGGTTGCAGTGTCCCGCCCAAAACCGTCCGCGAAGGGGTCGTGGAGCCCAAAGTATGTGTAGCGCACTGAGACAGCGACCGTGCGAGACGCCCCGTCGGTCGGTGCGAGGGCCTCGCCCAACTTCGCACGGAAGACGTCCACGAGGCCCGCGAGATGCGAGCACGAGCGCGGCACCGAGGGAAGGCGCACGCACTCAAAGTCTGTGTGGACGGAGCCATTGCCGGCCGGGTGGGGCGCCGCGCACGTGCCGAAGACGAGGGGCCCGCGCGAGCCCGCGTCACTCAGCTGCACAAACACGGGCAAGGCACTGCAAACGTTGCGCGCGCCTTAGTGATGAGCAATGTGCGATATACGCGAGTGTAAATATGCACCAACTTCTGTCGAAGTCCGAAGTGTTGCGTACACATATCGCAAGAGCCGTTCAGCCACTCTCACAAGACATCCCACGTGACCAAAGCAAACCGCGGCACGCTCACACACCATCCAACGTGCGCCGTGGCGAGGGAGAGGGACCCGAGGAGCATAGGGACCGCCGTTCGCCAGGCAAAGGCGTCGCCAGTGGAGGCCAACAATAGATATCGCGAGACGCCAAACCTGCGGCCGCGCGTGCGAGTCTCAGCGCGACACGCCAGCAAATTGCGAACAAGCATGTGTCAGCCAACGGAGGCCCACCAGTTCTCCACAGAGTGCGGCGCGGAAGCAAAGTCGCGCGAGGGGTCCATCATGTCGTCCATGTACGCAGGCAGCGAGCGCGAAGCTGTTGCCGCAGAGCGTGTTACGAGACAGCGTCGGAAGGTGTGCATGTGCGTGATGCGTACGAGTGAAGCCACGGAAAGTCAGAGCCAGCACAAGGCAGATGGGCTACGCACCCTGCTCATTCTTCACTGGTGCGTCCTTGCCGTGAAGCGAGAGGCGGAACTCGCGGTCGCCGCACCACACGAGCGCATCTGTCGGAGCCGCAGGGGCAGTCTGCGGGCCATCGAGTGGCACTGAGATCAAGCTCACCATCTCATGCCATAGGGCGGGGTGAATGCAGTCCTGCATGGTCCCGTGTCATCGGACAACTCCCTCTCCAAAGCACCCCTCACCTGGTTACCCAGGCCCCACCCACGCAGCACCGCCTCGAGGTCCGCAATAAAGCTGTCGTGGAGGAGGCATCAGACGTGCGAGAACAACAGTTGGAGACGTTTGTGGCGTTGACACTGCATTGACGGCGCACCTCTCCCATGGGGACGCACACGTGAAGTCGCTGATCTCAAAGACCTCCTGCACGGCGAACAGGAGTCGCATTACACACACACACCGCCGCAGAGGCACCAGACACACACACACAGTCCTCACCTCACCCCCTGCGGCGGCCATGTTGACACTGCCGCCGTAAGCGGTGGTTTAGCAGCGTTTTGACTTTCCACAATCGGCCGACCGACGCAAGAGGTAACGTCTCACCACCCCGGATGATTCTGCGCCTTCGATTTGCTTCGTTTTTTTTATCAAGTGAAGGACTACTCCGTGAGCAAGTGGTGAGACTGCACGCCACGCTGCTCTCTGTCCTCTCCACTAAGAGCCCACGAAACCCGATCTGATTAATCTCTTCCGATTACTCAAGTGATTCTACAGCATCTCTATCTGACACATGGACAGTCGAAGACACACTGATCGGCATGCCAGTTTACTCTTCCACTTAAGAGTGAACGTGCTATGTCAGCGCGTGACAGCAACTGGAGCCGCACAGCATACATTGGAGTCCAGTCAAACGGTGGAGAGGAAAAGAGGGAAGAGAATCCCTCGCTCATCAGTGGGTTGAACGGCAGCCATCGTGGTTGAGAGAGACCTCAGTCATACAGTAGGGGTTAACAGAACGAGAGACCTCAGTTCGGGGCAGTCATAGGGGTCCATTTATAAAAGAATATGAGAGAGAGAGAGGTCGGATCAGCTTAAATCATAGACGTGTGTCCATCGACTCCACAATATGAGAGAGAGAGAGACAGAAATGTAAGCATAGCATGCGCATACATTGGGCGCGTGCGTGCGTGTCAGGGCGTGCAAAGTGTGCACGAATTGAGATGAAGCGTGTGTCACTGGAACGGCAAAAAAATGTATACAGCCAGAGTAATGTGTCAGCGATATACAAACGGATTTTGAAGTATGCGTCACTAAGGCTTGTAACGGTTCCCAATTCGAGCACAGCAGTAGCTAATGGCACGTGCGCGCGAGGCTCCGTGGCTTTGTTACCCGACATCGGCGTGTGCATCGCAACGTGGCCAACAGAAGATCCTACACGCGTTTCTGCTGCCCAGAAGGGGCAAAACTATGTGCGGAATGTGGCCGCAAGCCTCTTTTTTGGCGCGGGCGCGCGCGAATGGGCGACGTGGCGCGAATGGCTGTGGCTTTTGCGGTTGTCCCGAGACGCGTTGCTGTGCGTGCGTGGCAGGGCACCAGGGGCGGTGGTCGCGTGACGTGGCGCTTGTGCGTCAGGACTGCACCCGCAGAAACCGCGAGGCGGAGGGATCGAAGGGCGACGAAGGCGAAGACACGTACGGACACCTGGCGAAGGTTATCCGTTGGGGTGTATGAGGGCGGTGCTTGTGCGACGAAGTCCAACAGCGAAGTCTGTCTCGCACAGCGCGCCTTCTGCGTGACATCGCCCGCGCCAAATTCACTATGGAAATTCCCAGTCTGATTGGCCCGCGAAGTTACTCATTATCCGCGAAGGATAACCCCCGGTATCCATAGAAAATCCATAGATAACGCGGATAACAACGATAATTAACATCTACTTAATTGGAGTTACTTTTCGCCCGGATAATTCTTCGCCGGTCGGTGGTTCGGTGGGAGGTCGCCGACTTGAGCAGCGCCGCCTTTTGTTCCCCTTTTTCAAAGAATTTCAAATTACCGCACCCGGGGCACTCGATCAAAGTCACGGCCACGTCACTGTCAGCTGTGAATTTGTTAACTATGGGGCCGGCCATAGTGACTGGGCGATGACAGGGCTCGCGGTCATCACAGTCACCGGGTGTGTAACGCACAGCGACTGAGACAAGGACGCCACGCACGCACGCGCGGACACGAAGGAACGGCAGTGGATTGGTTCGTCTCGCATCGGCGAAGTTTCGTCTTTTGTCTCACACACTTTAGCGGCAGAGACAAAGCGACGCAACGTAATCGTTCCAGTTGCCACACGAACTTCATTCCCTCCGGCGAAGAAATGACACGCTGAGCTATACGGCTACTCAACTCCAAAGCGACAATGTTCATCAAGGAAGACAAGATGCGCGAGCTATCTCTCGCAACTCCGCTCGTTGAAGCACCCTTCGGCACCATGACTGTCTCGGCGCTCTGCTCCCTCAACGACGAGGCCGTCGTGCCCGAGGCCCTCCTCCGCGCCGTCGCGCGCCCCTCCAGCGGATCTCTGACGATGATCCGCTCGCGCGGCACCGGCGGCCAAGGGCGTTGCATTCAGATGCGCGACAATCGCGAAGGCCGCGAGCTCGTCGTCAAGCAGGTTTCGCTCGAGGACGGTCTCGAGTCGTCGCGCGCCCAGGCACTGGCCCGCGAGGCCCTCGTGCTCAACTCGCTCTCGCACCCCAACATCATCCGCTCGTACGGCGTGCAACTCGAGGAGCAGAAGACGCTCGGCCTGCAGCTCGAGGTCATGGACTGCACGCTCCGCGAGTACGTCCTGCGCGCGGGTGGGTCCCTCGACGAGGACTCGATCCGCCGGCTGCTTCGTCAGCTCCTCTCGGCGCTCGCTTACATTCACGAGAACAACGTCGTCCACCTCGACGTCAAGCCGGAGAACATCCTCATCAAGGACGGCGATCTGCGCCTCGCTGACTTTGGCCTGGCGCGCGTCTTCACCACCGCGGACCAGCGCGCGCGCGGGTCGTTCAGCGGCTCGGCCGGCACGTTCGAGTACATGGCGCCGGAGGCCGTCAAGCGCGGCGAGTATGGGATGAGCACGTGGACGGACGTGTGGGCCGTCGGGTGCGTTGCGGTGATGATGGCGACGGGCAGGAACCCGTGGGGCGACTGCGGGCTGTACCCCATGCTCCAGCGCATCGTGACTCCCGGGTGTGCACTGCCCATTCCTCCCACGGCCAGCCCCGCCTTTGCCGCCTTCATTGCGCGGTGCCTCACGCGCGCCCCGCAGGACCGCCCGTCAGCCGCCGCGCTGCTGCAGGACCCCTTCCTCGCGCAGTAGTTTTTTTTTATTTTTTGCGCGTTGCGTTGCGTCGCTTCGATTGCGTCCGCCTGCGTTGCGTCTAATTTTTTTTTCTGCTATTCGGCTTGCGTCTGCCACTCGAATGCGCTATTCTAATTCTCGGAAAGAGCTCCTATTGAGAGCCCGTGCGTTGCGTAAGAGCATCGCACTCAATGTCATAAAAAAAAAGAAATTTCTTCAATTCATCGCATCTCGCCAAGTGAGCTTAGGAACGTGACCACGCGGCCGTAGAATGGCCGCACGGCAGGGGCGCGCGTAACATACTCGTCGGCCTTGAGGCGCACCACGCGAAACTGGGACTGCATGTGGGGCGACGTGAAGTAGCGCGTCCGGAGGAACATGAAGTGGAGCGCGAGGGTGGACAGCCCCATTTGTCCCCTAGGAAGCGTAACAAGACGTCAGGAATTCGCGCGTGCTATGGCCAAAGCAGGCCAACAAGCTATGCACGAACAGGCACGCGCACCCACAGAATGACGCCGAGCAGCATGAAGGGAAAGAGCAGTATCTCCATCAGCGCAACGCCGTCCATGGCCGCACCCGTGCGCGGCGACAGGAACGCCTGCGCCTGCGCCAGCAACCTGGGAGCGTGGTAACCGCAAGAGGTGAATACGAGCGATGCAAAGCACTGCGGCCAAGAGGGCGTCCACGTGCGCCCACACACCTGTCGGGTTGCTCTGCGCGCGCCACCTGGGCCACGATGCGCCCAAAGTCCGTCGCCGAATACACCGCGTACACGCACAGGGGTGCGAGGGCCACTGCAGACCAACGGGGCGGCTTAACAAGACGCGCAGACACACGGTGCGGCTGCGTTCCCAACAAGGCACCCACGGAGCATGGGCGGCTGCCCGAGGAACGCGATCGAGTAGATGAGGTACTGGCAGTTGGAGTCCATGAGAATGGTCGCGAGGGTTTCGCGGCTGAAGCGGATGGGCTGTCGCGGGGCAAGGCAGTTGAGCGACGCAGCGCTACTGACACGTGGCTGCACGCGCACGGCAGTCAAACAGTGCGGACAGACGCACACACACACACCCAGTGAGCCTCGTAGAGGCTGAGAGCATAGGCCAACAGAGCGCCCTTGAAGGCGCGGCGGTAGCACTCGTACGAGAAGTGGGCATCCGGCAGCATAAACACAACGTACAGCGCCGCGTTGACGAGCAGAAACACCGTCGCACCAAAGCGGGCGTACGGCACCTGCACATCGACTCATCAGCCAGGGCCCACGTCCCGCACTACATGCCATTCACAGGTCATTCTCACGCAATTCGCACGTCGTCCACACACCAGATTGTGGCGCACGTGGTCTCCCACGGAGGCATACTGTGCCGGGCTTCGGCGCTCGTGCGCGGCAGAGTGTGCGGGGCGCTGTGCGTGGGCACGTGACCCGCTGGGGGGTGCATCGGGCTCGCGATCGGGTTGCGATTGCGACTGCTGCTGCGCACTCCGCGAACTATTACCGCTGCCGTAACTGGCGGGATCGTACGCCGGATCCTGCGATGCCCAAGCACAGAGTCAGAATGCCGCCACAGCTGTCTCAGCGTCTCTTCTCGTCTCACGCACAATGTTGGCCTTGTACCAGCGGCGCTGGAGGCGAAGGAGGGCGTCGGGGGATGGACCCGCGCCGGCAAACTCCAGCGAGCCCAGGTACGCCCGCCATCGCTCGTCGGCATCGAAGGGGAACGCGTGCACGGGGTCGTCGCCCATGGTGGAAGGGTCTGTTGGGTGCTCCAGTGAGGAGAAAGAGCCTTTTTTCTCGTCGCAACAGTGCTGACATCACGCCTCACGTGCTTCATCACGTGACGCGGCCGATTTGCACGTGATATCACGTGAAGTACCGTCCGTTGTTGTTCAAAGGTTGAGGGCAGAGCCGGTTTGCCTATGTAATTCCCTTCGAGTCCCTCTCTCGTGTCGCCCACGTCTTCGCCAATACGGCCCACACCGTGCATCTTTGCGTGGCGAGTCGCCCATACTTGCCGCTGCGTGCGGCGGGTGGCGGCAGATGAGCGCGGCCGACCCTTGGGCGCCGAGTGCCGCCCACAGCACCGCACCTGCGCGCGTGCCCCCCGTCCCTCCGCGACCGGCGGGGCGACCGGCCCCGGGACCCGCGCCGCCACGGACGCTTGTGCCGGCCCCGTCGCCCGCGGCGCGCGGGAGCCTCGTTCCTTTTGCGGACGCGCAGGAGATTGAGGAGTTTGGCGATTTTCGCTTCAATGTGAACCTCGCGCACCACCGCGCTGCGTCCGGGGTGGACGAGTCTGCCGCGGCCGCCGCAGTGGCCGCTGTGGCTGCGGCGGGGGCGACCGAGGGCGGGGGTGGGGAGGAGGAGGAGGATGCGGGCGACATGGTGACGGTGCTCAACAACAGCGCGGCCGCGTTCGACCCCTTTGGGACGGACGACGTGCAGGAGGACGGAGATGCGGACGCGCGCCGCACGTCGTATGGCGGGGACTTGAGCAAGGGCACGGCGCTCATGGTGACGGCAGACGCGGCCGAGTGGGCAGCGGACGGGCCGCCGCCGGCCGGGTGTGAGTCGTGCACGCGGCTGTACGACCGCCTCAAGGAGGCGCGCGCGGGCCACGCACGCGATGTGTCGGCTCTGAACGCGGAAATTGGGCGGCTGACGCAACTGCTGTCGGAGGCGATGAAGGAGATGGCGGCGGACTCGCGGCAGAGCGCGGCTGCGATAGAGCGCGTCCGGATGGACTCAGATGCGCAGCGGGCGCAGTTTGAGCGGGAGCTGGCGGCTACACGGGCGCTGCTTCACGCGCGTGAGACGGACTTGCAGGTGGGCGTGCGTTGTCATGGCTGCATTAGAATGTGTGTGCGTGTGTGCGTGTGCTTGTGTGTTTCATATGTTCAGTGCGTTGAATATGGAGTCTGTTGTGTTTGGGTAGCGGTTTGCGCCCTGACCCCAGCCGCCACACCGCAGGAGGCCATCAGTTCGGCCGAGCGCGACCGCGATATGCTGCAGGGCGGCATCGAGGCCCTCAAAATGGAGATTGTGCGCCTGCGTGCGCACCCGAGCCTGCGCTCCGCCGCTTCACCGACGCCCAGCCCCTCTGTCTCGCGCACGCAGTCCGTCCAGTTTGTGCGGTCGCACTCGCTCAATGCCACGCCCTCCCCCGCCAAGGACGCCGCGGAATCGGAGCCGCACGCAGCGACGCCCACCCGCGATGCGGAGGCACCTGCGCGTCCGCCGCTTGTGCACACGCCATCGACGCAGTCGCTGTCGCGCCCCGAAACGGCCGCCGAATTCGAGCAGGTGGAGCGGCACCTGCGCAGTATCATCGATAAGCTCAAGCGCGGCATCGAGGCTGCCGAGGAGCGCCACCGCAACGAACTTGCGGACGCGGCGCAGAGGGAAGCCGCGCTCGAAGCAGAGTGCGCGAACCTAAGGGCGGCAGCGGCCGCGGAACGTGCTTCCGGTGCTACTGAGAGTGCGGTCCAAAGTGGCACGAGTGGGGCCCTGGACGAGACCGTACTGGCAGATTTGGCGGAGCTTGCGGAGCTGCGGCGGGAGCACGCGCAGTGTGCGGCGCAGATTGACGCCCTTGGGACACAGGTGATAGCTCTGCACGACGAAATCGCGGTGGTGACGAGGCGAGAGGCGGAGGACCGGCGGCGCGGGGAGGAGGAGCGCGCCGAGCTGGTGCACCGCTGCGAGGTGCTGACGTCGGTCGCGGAGGAGTTTGCGGAGGAGATGGGCGAGGCCAAGCTGGCGAAAGAGTCGCTGCTCGTGGCGCGCGCGAAGGGACTGCAGCAGCTCGCGATTTACGGCATGCGCTCGAAGAAGCCCGCGGCGCGCAAGAACCCGCAGCAGCGTCTCGCCGCCGAAGTCGTCACGCTTGGGCAGCGGCTGGCCGAGGCATTGGCGGACCGGCAGATCGAGGTCGCCAAGCTCACCGACACAAACCGCGCAAAGGACCACACGATCGACGATCTCCGACGGCGTATCACGGAGCTGGAAGCCGCGGCCGCACGGCACGCGCACGACGGGGCACAGGCACACGGCTCTGCGCACGGCGGCACTCACACGCGCGGGGCGCCTGCGCTTGCCCAGGCCGCGACGGCCGGTGGGCTTCGGCCGTCCCCGCAGGCGTCGTCGCTGCGGTCTTCCTCTGGGCGCATCGTGATGGAGGACCCCCTCGACCACGTTGACTTGTCGCTGGACAACTTTCGGAGGCATTGAGGCCGTTAAATTAAAAAGTAAATAATGATGATCAAGCGGCTTGGATGGACGTCATTATGACGCGTCATTTTTCACTACTTCAACTCACTCGCGGCACGCACACTCAGAAGACAGTCGCACGCGCACAAAGGCACACGCACACACATTCACACACACACGTGCACCGTATTGAGCGAAAATGGGTGAACGCAAGGTCCTCAACAAGTACTATCCGGTGCGTTCTTCGCTTGCTGCAGCCGTGCTGTTCATCCGCCATGGCAAACCCCGTGCTAACAGAGCCACGCCCTCTTGCAGCCCGACTTTGATCCGGCGAAGATCCCGCGCATGCGCAAGCCGAAGGACCTGCAGTACAAGGTGCGCCTGATGGCCCCCTTCAACATGCGCTGCGTCAACTGCTACGACTACATATACAAGGGCAAGAAGTTCAACGCGATGAAGGAGACGGTCCAGGGCGAGGACTACCTCGGCATCCGCATCTTCCGCTTCTACATCAAGTGCCCAAAGTGCTCGGGCGACATCACGTTCAAGACGGACCCGCAGAAGGCAGACTACGTGTGCGAGCAGGGCGCGACGCGAAACTTTGAGCCGTGGCGACAGCGCGACGAGGCGATTGAGGCGGAGAAGAAGAAACGCGAGGAAGAGGAAGAGAACAATCCGATGAAGGCGCTGGAGAACAGGTGGGCCTGGCGCGACGACCTCGCTGTACGTATTAGACAAGCACACCCAACCACGCATCGCACACATCACACACTCCCCACACCCACCTATGAATTACAAGCGCACGGCAAATGCTTGTTCGTTGTGCTCTGGTCTTACCCCCCTATGTCGCACAGGACCCTCGACTCGAAGCGCGAGATGGACATTCTCGACGCCCTCGAGGAGCTGAAGGACATCAACGCGCGCCACGCGGCCCTCGACCACGATGCGCTCCTCTCGCACGTCCGCACCGACGAGGGCGGCGAGCGGGCACTGCAGGCCGCCGAGGAGGAGGACGAGGCGCTCGTGCGCGCGGCGTTTGGCGAACGACAGGGCGGCGTCGTGCACCGCATCGAAGACTCTGATTCGGACGACGCCGAGCGTCCCGCCAAGGTGAGCCATGTGTCTGTGCATTGGGAAGTGGTGGGCTCTGGTTGTGGGACTGGTTCTGTTGGCTGCGTTCGTGGCGTGGGCACTGAAATGTATCTCCCTCGCAGCGCCACAAGCCGGAGGACGTGTCGCTCGCGGCGCCGTTGCCGGTGACGGCGTTGGGATCCAAGGCCAAGTTGGCTGCGCTCGTGAAGCGACCGCAAAAGCAGGAGCCGTCTCAAAGCAAGGCGCAGGGTGCTGCGCCCGCGACCGCACCCCCGCCGGCACCAGCACCAGCGCCAGCCGCCCCAGTGGCGAAGGGCGCGCTTGGAGCTCTTCTCAGCGGCTATGGCAGTGACAGCGACTGATAGCGGCGTTGGTCGACTGGAACACACACCCAGCTATGCGCCACGTTGGACGAGTACGGCGCTGGCAAGCACGGGGCGCCAGCTACCACGGGGCTTCTCGACCGCAACAATGCGGGACATGCGACACCGAGTACGCGCGGGACGTTGCCTCCAAAGTAAACGCACCGTTTATCGAAATACGCACGCGCCGCACGTGGGTCGCCAACGCAGCCAAGCACGCGCACAGCCCACGCAAAAAAACCGACGACTATACACTCGCCACAGCCCGCGCGGCTCAATCAATCTTGACGTTGCGGTAAATTTGCCGCACAAACACTTGCGTGCCGGCAAACCCGACAGTGCCTGCATCGCGAGGCACATCAGACATCAAACAGAAAAACACAAAAGCAGCAGCCCTCTGCACACGCACGCACGCACGCACGAACGAACGAACGAGAGTGAACCAGCGAGTACACATTGCACGTTTCACCCACCGCAGAGAATACCCATGCCGACGCACAGCAGCAGCATGTAGCCAAAGTAGAACGTCGTCTGGAAAAGGCCGTACATTCTGCGGGTGCGCAAAGTCAGGCAAGTGCAGCCAAAACGCAAACTGGGGATGGGGCCACGCACACATCCAGCCACGCACTTTGTTTTCGTCAAGAAGTAGTAGATGGCGTACACATAAATGTGCACCGCCGTGGATCCGGCCGCGAGGAAGCTTGTCCAGTGCCTGCGGATTTGGGCTGCGTCAGACAACATGTGGAAACAACGCAGCAGACATGTACACCGACGCACCATCTGTAGTCCTCGGCGTTGAGCAGGAAGTACGTGCACACGATCGTGACGCACACCGTGACGACCACCAGGATGAGGTAGACGAGGAGCATGAATCCGTACACATAGTAGATCTTGTACGCCCAAAAGGACGTGAAGATAAAGTACATCTCGATGAAGATCGAACCAAACGGAAGGATGCCGCCGAGCGAGATGATCACAAACGGCTCCATGTACCTGCGCACGTGCACAGGTGAGCACTCCCACATTCCACACTCTCTGCACGTGTGTGTGTGTGTGTGCGTGCGTGCGTGGGCGCGCAAACCCGGCATCCGCCACCCGCAATGCGCACGCACCACTTCTTCTCCGGAATGGGGCGCGGGACGGGGTTAATACGGCACGGGTGGTCGGCGTTGCTCGCGATGTTGCGGCCGAGTACCGTGCCCACGAGCGTCAGCGGCAGAATGACAAAGAGGCCGATGCACGCAAGCACGACCATCGTGCCAAAGGGAATGGCGCGTGCCACCTGCCCAGCACACGCAAAGCGCCGTCAGACACACATGCAGAAGCGAGGGTCGTACGGCATCCCAAAGTCAGGACATGCACGCGACGGCAATGCCAAGCCACACGCACCTGGTACCAAATGGCAATAAAGTTGATGAGGAAGGCGAGCGAGCACACGGTGCCCGGGAAGAGGCTCGCCGTGACGACCATCTGCTTGATCCACTCCTTGCCTGCACGAGAGCGAACGGCGTTATTAGCCCAAATCACAGACGACTCCTTAGGAGAGGGAAAAAAACGACATGGCTCGGCTGTCTCAAGCGCCAGTCCATCAGCCCACCCCCATGACGGGCATAGAAGGAGCCGCCGAAATAGCCCGCGATGGGGGACGTCGCCGCATACACAAAGATGCTTGCGGTGAGCACCGAGCCGCGCGACGTGTAGAGGTCGCCTAGGATTGCAATAATGATCACGCACAGCGCCACCATCGCGAGCTGGTGCCCCGTGCCGATCAGCGACGAGAAGATCATGAGGCCCGGCGGGGCGCGGAAGACGTCGCCGTGCACCTGCTTCCAGCCGTACTCGTCACCAAGATCGCGCTCCTGCACAGCGCAACGCCGTCAGTGGAAAGGCTGCCAAAACCACAGACAGCGAATAGTGCAAAGGCACCGTGCGCACCAGGTCGTCGAGGTCATCGTCCTTGCTGTAGCGCGCGTAATCCTTGCGCAGGGTGCGCATGAGGATCATGCTCACGAGGCCCACGAGGAAAATGACCATCATGAACGAGTTGAAGATCGAAAACCAGTGGATCTGAACGAGGGGCATGTCAGCCAGGCCAGTGCCCCCCC
>CALSCQ010000502.1:0-13501 GCA_943704525.1 Pigoraptor vietnamica
GAGGGGGGAGGGGGGGGAGGGGGCATGCGCTGCGGTGCGACACTCACGACGCAGCAGCGGACGCCGGGGATGTGGGGAATCTTGTAAGTCCACTGCAACTGCGGCTCCTGCGTGTTCTTCCACGCGAGGAACGGAACAATCTCGTCGCCAATGTTGTTGGGCCTCGAGGCATTGTACTGGTACAGCTTGCCTGCAGTCACAAAAAAAAAAGAAACACAGCGGAGCACGTGGTCAGCGCACGTGACACGGAAAAGTTCGGGCAACACCGAGCATCCAACAGCCACGCATTCCCTCCCTGTGCAGGCCGCACTCACCGGCAGCGGGGACGGACGTGACGTACGTCATCACGACGCGCTTGTCCGAGTCGACGTCATCAGAGGTGAGGCGAAGAACATACGGGGTGTCCTCGTTGAGCACGTGCGTGTCCATGCGGGGGAACGTGGCGTACTGCGAGCTCGTGCGAAGGGGTGCAGCGCGCCACGCGGGGACGGTTGCCTTGATGCCTGTTCAAGACGGGAAAAAAAATAAACAACGTGTGCGTGTGTGCATGATGTGTGCATGTGCGCAGGTGTGGGCGTGTGTGTACAGTGGGCGCATCAAAAGATAAAGGATGCCACGTCCACCCACCGTTGCCCATGGTAAACGTGTAGCCGCACGCGCCCTGCGCAACACAGCCGACCGACTCGCCGACGCCGAGGTCAAACGAAAACGCGGCAACGAGGCCGCTCTCGCCCGCAGCACGCTTCGACTCCCTGTCCAGAAGGATCGCAGGCAGGGCGCGCGCAGTGCTGAAGAACGACAGCTGAGAGAGAAAAAGAGGGGGGGGGATACACGTGTTAGGATTCCAACGCCAATTGTAAGAAACAACCCAGAGAGGATGTCGAAGCGAACTCAAGAACGACAACGGTCACAGTCACCGCCCGCACGCACACACGCACCTCGTCCAGTCCTCCGGCAAAGCTGCTGCCGATGACGAGGTTGGGCGCCGCAGCAGCCGGCGCAGAGCCCACATTGGCAGCCCCAGCGACGGTCGAGTTAATGACGAGGAGAAAGTTGAGATTATTGCGGACTACGGCCACGAACGTCCACTTGTCCACGGCCGAGGGGTAGGGCACAGTGATGATCTTTGCACCGCCCACGTAGAGGTCGAGCGTGGGCGTCGCCGTGAGCTGAAGCAGGTAGTTGTTGCCAGCCGCTGTCTGGAGCACGTTCATGGGGCCGGTGAACGAAGAGGGCGCAATCCACATTTCGACGGTAAACTGGGTCATCGAGTTGAGGTCGAGTCCGGCGATCGAGGCAATGTCGTCGCCGCCGTCAAAGCCGAGCGCGTACGGGTTGTTGCTTGCCGTGGGAAGGTCGTTGACGGGGCGGATGTTGATCGTTGCGAGGCCCGGGGCCGACTCGTACCCGTTCCAGTCAGTGACCTGCACGGCAAGGGACAGCAAGAGTGAGCAAAGTAACGCACAACGCGACAGAACAACATTCGGATTGTGTGCGGAGTATGGTGCGTGCGCACATTGCGAAGAAGCGATCGAGTGCATGCGCCCGCAGAGTTGCCCACTCACCGTGAACGTGAACGTATCGTAGGGCGACCCGAAGCTGTTCGCCGCCGCGACGTACTGGACGCCGGCGCCGAGGGTGTTGAGGACGGTGTTCGGGGCCGTGATCGCGCGCACCTTGTTGAAGTTGGCATCGAGCTGAAGAGCAAGACGGTCACACAAAGGGAAGTGTCAGCCGCCTGTGCGTTGCGACAACACCGAGTGTCTGCGAGCGAACTTGTGCGACACTGGAACCAAGAAGGAAGTGACCGCGCAAAACCCCCACCTCATACAGCACGCCCTTGGCAGGCAGCGTCGCAATCTTCGCCGAGAGCGTAATGTCGTTCTCGGGGTCCGTGCCGCGCAGGCCAAAGATCATTTCAGCCGAGTCCTCGTCAGCAGTGATCGTGATGGGAATGGCCGTGGGTCGCGAGTTGACGGAGAGCTTCACCTGGCCGTTCGACGTGCCGGCGCCGTCCGTAATGGCGTAGTCGAACGTGCAGCCAGCGAAGCCGCCCGGAACGTTCACGTAGAGGTCCGTCGACGTCGCGCCGGTGACTGCGGCGGGAGTGCTCTCGACAACAGCCACAGTGCCGGCGGCATTCGTGAAGATCGTAGCGGCACCGCAGTTGGCGGCGAAGTTCGAGATGCTGTACGTGACGGCGCCCGTGGTCCCGCTGAAGGGAATCGTGAGCTTGGTGAGCACGCCGGGGTTGCCACGCACGATGACGGGCGTCGCAGCGGCGATGAGCGGGGCGGTGGACGTCGACCAAGCGGGGATGCGCGTGGGATCAGAGCCGCCACCGCAGCCGCCGCCGCCGCTGTAGATGCCACCGAGACGGAACGCGTAGCTGTTGCCGACGGCCTTGTTGTTCGCCTTGGCACCGGTCTGTTGAAGCGGAGAGAGGCGAAGCCGATCAGGTGCAATCGATCGAGCGAAGAATTGCCAAGAAGTTGTCTCAACACGTGAGAAAGAGGTGCAAGCGCATGACTCGTTCGGTTGACGGGGTTATAAGACAACAACGGCGGCGCCCACGCGCGCGTGAATGCAAGCCACGTGCACCCACCATCTCGTCAAAGTTCCAATAGCCCCACAGGCCACTCTCGCTGCCCGTGAGGCCGACGTTCATGGTCGACTTGACCTCGTTCCACGTGCGCGCATAGTTCCAAATGCGGAGTTCGTCAATGAGGCCGATCAGTCCCTGGACATCGTCAAACTGCAGAGAAAAGGGGGGAGGGACGCAGGATCAGCTTAGATCATAGATACATCGACTCCAGAGAGAGAGAGAGAGAGAGAGAGTGGGAAGGGAGGGAGAGAGAGAGAAGGTGTGTGTGTGTGTGTGTGTGTGTGTGTGTGTGCGCGCGCTAATGTCAGGGATATGCGAAGTTCTTCACATGCTTTACGCCAGTAGGGCGCAGCTGTGGGAAAAGAAAAAAACTCACCCCGCCGTACACGGAGTCCTGGTCCTGGCCTGTGACGCAGAGTTAACAAAGAAGGCGAGAAATTAGCCACTTACTGCACCACCGCACACACACACACACACACACACACACACACACACGCACACACACACACATACAGAGCACACAACGCACACCCACCGATGACAAACGCGCCCGTGCTGGGGAGCTTGATGTTCTTGAACTTGTTGTACGTCGTGTTGCTGTTCGGAACGCCGTCAAAGTAAACGGCAGTGGCGCCCGTGGCAGAGTCCCACGTGAATGCTGCAGTTAAAAAAAAAATCACACGGGTGAGTACGAACGTACACGCTCTTCAACTAACCCACGTCACACACACACACACACACACACACACACACACACACACACACACACACCACACACACTGCTGATGAGACGACCATAATAACAGGCAGCACACGCACCCCAGTGATGCCACGAGTTGAACTCAAGCTGAGGGCCGCCGCCGGTGGGGACGTCGAGAAAAGCACCGCCGGTGATGCTGGGAAGAAAGTAGAACGCAAACGAAGCGCCAAAGTTGCTCCACGTAATGACGTTGTCGTCCGTGACGTTCGTGTTCGCATCCTTCGCGACATTCGAGCTCGCGTACGAGATTGTGTTGTACTGGCGGTTGCGGTCGTGGAAGTCGCTGCGGACGGTGGCCAGTTAAAAACGCAAGCCAGAACACGAACCACGAACAAAAGCCGTGCAGCAAGTTATGCTCTGGGCATGCACACACTGCGCACACGCATGTAGCACTTCAAAAAATACTCCGGCTCACGCCTTGTGGCTTACGAGCGCACGTCTTGAACTCACTTGATGTACTTGACCCAATACTCAATGGTAATGGCCGTCGTGGGAAATCCTGAGATAAGTTGGTCGTCGCCCATGGACATCATGTTGCGCCCGTGGTTGTAGTAGATGCAGCCACCGGGGCCGCCGACGTTGGGGTTGGCCAGGGCGACGGCGACGAGTGCGGCAAGGCACACGGCACTCGCAAGGGTCATGCGCGCGACTGCGGACATTTTCGCAATGCACCGCAAGCGCAGTCGCACACTTGCCAATGCCCGTTGCACTCTCTGAAGAGAAGGAGGGAGCAGCAGCGAAGGGGAAAGGGCTGCGGAAGCGTGATCTCACGGTGCGATGTGCCGTGTGTGTGCCGTTAGTTCAACCAATTTTGAAACTGCGCTGCACGGAATTTTTGTGGCAAGCCGTGTGACAACAATGGGGGTGGTTCGATCGCACAATTGAATTGGGCTGGGGCACATTTTGGCGAACAAATTCCCTCGCAACGCAATATATCGAACGAAGCACTGTGTCTGGTTTTGAAAAAGTGTTCCATGGAAAGAAATTTATGTTGCATTTCATACATTTTTCATAGAGAACTTGCGAAATAAATTAATTTCGATTCTGCGATTCCCGTTGGTATGGAAGGAAACATGTGTCACGTGAAACACAGAGTGATCACGTGATTGTTATGTCCGGACAATCATTACCTCACAGCTCTAATTAACCGAGATCTCGCATCCACTTTCTATTGGCTGTACGTTAACAATTGCCTCGTTCTCATTGGTTGGCGAAGTTTCGGCTGTTCTCCGGAGCCACAATTCCCCAACGGCGTGTCTGGCGACGTGATGGAAAGGTTGAAAAATCGCTTTTGTCGTTTTCTTTGCTCGCTCTCTCGCTGTTCGTTCCCATTTATCTCCATTGTGTGTGTGCTTGAACAATACCATGCGCGCCGTGGTTGCTGTGCTGGCCCTCGCCCTTGTGGCGTCGGCCGTCGCCGACATCCCCGTCATGTGCCTCTACCCGCAGGTGTGTGGCACTACGTCTTGAAAGCGATGCGCACACTGTGCGGTTGTGTGTTTCTCTCGCTGTAAACTGCGCTTTACTTATGGGAAATGCTTAATGCGCACAAAGGTTGTGGGCAAGTGGACGTTCTCGCTCGGCCTCAACGACGGCGACCGCACGCTCCAGTGCAACAAGGACTTCACGCCCATTGCGACGGTCGACGTGGGTTCATGTGTAGTTCTCAACTGTGTGTGCGCGTTGTTTTGGCTGCATCTCCGAAGTTTGCGCAATGGTTTGAGCTCGAGCAACCCCGTGTTCTGTTGGAACTGTGTCAATTAACGTGCTGCAAATTGCAGTTTGAGCTTGCCGATCCCAACGTTGTGAAGGACACGTACGATCGCCAGGGTGAGCCGCATTGGACGTGCGCGCGTTTCTCTGTTATTTATTCTGCTGTGTTATTAATTGTTGTTCGTATTTTCGCTATCGCCACCAATGGCAGTCGGCACGTGGTCGATGGTGGACGACGAGGCCTTCGAGATTCGCCTTGCCGACGGAAAGAAGGTGAGTCATCTGCCAGTCTGATGGGATGCGCGTGCATTGTTTGCAGGCATCGTCAGCTGAACTGTCCGATGAACTCAGTCGATGACGCGGCTTTCTCCCTCAGTTTTTCGCTTTCTTCGACTACAAGACGGAGGGCGACAACGTCACGAGCCTCTGCGGCCAGACGCAGGCCGGCTGGTACCACGATGCCCCTTCTGGCAGCAACGCGCTTCCCTCCAACTGGGGCTGCTTCACGGCCGTCAAGCCCGGCTCGCAGGCGACGAATTCGTACACGCTGCGCAAGATTGCCGACGACGCCATGTGGATGGCCGAGGACAAGCTCGCCGCGCACATTAACAGCGTGCAGAGCCACTGGACGGCCGGCAGCGGTCGGATGCACGTCGGCACAGCGATGAAGGAGGTGGGAAGACTTTGTAATGGGAGCTGAAGTCCATACAAAAGATTGATGAGCCCATTATATTCACGCACACGGTGGCAATGCGCGTGTTTTCTGTGTGCACTTTGTGTTTTCTTCTGTGTAACTTTTTTTTAAAAATCGTTTCTGGGTTCTGTTCCCAGATGGTCCGCCGTGCGGGCAAGCCCAAGGTCTTCGCCGGCCCCCGCCCCGGTCCCTCGCGCACGGTGCTCTCGGCGGAGGAGCGCACGGCCCGCTATGCCTCGCTGCCGGACTCGTGGGACTGGTGCGTGGATGTGTCTCGTAATTGTTTGAAAAGTTTCTGTGGTTCATGCTTTGTGCATCCGTGTGGACGTACGTTAACGAAAGGTGTGCTGCGTACATCAGGCGCAACGTCAGCGGCGTCAACTACGTCGGTCCTCAGCGCGACCAGCTCAACTGCGGCTCGTGCTTTGCGCACGCCGGCACTGGGATGTACGAGGCCCGCATTCGCATCATGACGAACAACACGCTCACGACGCTCATCGGGCCTCAGGAGATTGTCTCGTGCTCGTCGTACAGCCAGGGCTGCGACGGCGGCTATGCGTTCCTCGTCTCGAAGGTGTGTATGAGTATGTGTGTGTGCGTATGAGTGCGTGTGTGTGCGTGCGTGTGTACGTGCCCGCAACATGATTGTTGATTACAAGGAATGACTTGGGTCCCTTCGCTTTTGCAGTACGGCCAGGACTTTGGCCACGTGTCTGACTCTGACTTTGCGTATGAGAGCGGCATTGAGGAGAACGTCCCCTGCAAGCGCCGCAGCGAGAACGCGCCGCGCATGCTGGTCAAGGACTACCACTATGTCGGTGGCTACTGGGGCGTGAGTATCGCGCTGGCCCTGTGCCGTCTTGTGCGTTTTGCTGGTGTTTTGAATGTGTGTGTGTGTGTGTGTACATTTGTTGCATGGGTTAACTTTGACTCTGCCGCAGAACTGCAACGCTGACGAGATGCGCCTGGAGCTCGTGAACAACGGCCCGCTTTCGGTCGCCTACTTTGTCTATCCCGACTTCAGTGAGTCCCTTCGCACTCTATGCACTCCTTTTTTCTCGCCTTGTCACATTTTTGTATTATCCCAACCTCAGTGGGTCCCTGCTCGCACTTTGTCTCAATCACTCGTGTGCTGTCTCAATCACTCGTGTGCTGATTTTTTTGTCGCCCGTCAGCTTTTTGTATCATGTGTGACCCGGCTCACCTCTTCGCTTCTCTTTTCAGTGCTCTACACGGGCGGCATTTACCACCACGTTCCCAGCAGCCTTGAGCTCACGGTCAACCCGTGGGAGCCCACGAACCACGAGGTGTGTTCCGTGTCACATTGGCGCGTCGTCTTCTTTCAGGGTTGTTGCCCATTGGTGGGTTGTCTTGCTCACATTTCCCCCCGCAATGCAGGTCCTCCTTGTCGGCTATGGCACGGAGAACGGCCAGGACTACTGGATCGTGAAGAACTCTTGGTGCGTGCACATGCATGCTTGTTGTCGCATGCACGATGCATATTTGCGTATAAGCGGTCTCAATTGGGACGAATTGTTGTGTTGACGAGGCGTGTTGTGTTGTTATCGCAGGGGACGCCACTTTGGCGAGGGAGGCTACTTCCGCATTCGCCGCGGCTCTGACGAGTGCGGCATTGAGAGCGGCGCCACGTGGGTTACGCCCGCCCTCTGAAGCTGCTGCCAGCCGTGCTGTCGGGATGACTGACTTGAAAGCACTAAACTTGAAGAAAAGGAAAACATGTGTAGACCTATGTAACAGAAGTAACGATCACGTGAGAAAAGTCGGCAGCAGCTGTATTGGCACGTAGATTTGGCCATCCGCGTCGCTTTTTTTGTGCCTACACTCAAAGCACGCACGCACAGCAGCCCTCTGGCTATTCTTCCTCCATTCACTAGGATTGCGCGTGAATCCCTCCCCCTCTTCGTTCGCACGGCTTGCTGATTGTGATTTTGGGAGTGGCGACGTGGCACCGGACGAATGCGCTGACAGGCGCATTGCGGCTTGAAAGATGCCCGTCGAGCAGCTTCATCTCACGCGCATCGGCTCGGATGGAAGCAGAAAGGTGCCAGGCGTGCATGCGCGTGTGCATGTGTGCGTGTGGTGTGGCGTGGCGTGTATCTGTGTGTATGTCTATGCATGAGTGTGTGTGTGTAATACAGATGTATGGATGCGGGTGTGGTCGTATGTGTAAATGTTGTGTGCGTCGTGTGTTGCTGCTGCTGTTGTTGTTGTAGTTTTGTGCGTGTGCCGTCTTATGAACACGGTGCTGACCCATCCCTCTCCCGCTATCCTCTGTCTCCCCCGTCCCCGTTGTTTCACCCATAGAACCGCAATGCGAACGACGAGGACGAAGTGCCTCTCATACTCAATGTCGCGCAAGACTCTGACTCAGACGACGACGACACCACGTCGTACCGCCGCTCGCGTCGACGCGTCCGCTCAAGTGCGTAGCCCCTGCATGCATATGCAGTCGTTCACTCCTCAACACAACTGGCGGCAATTGCATCCAGCCTTTTTTTTTTTCTCTCTCTCCTCGTCTTCCTGTACGTCTGACTCTTTCTTATGCCGACCTACCTCCTCCGTATCAGCGCGATGCACGTGGCGCGGGGGTGTGGGCCAGTGCAAGGTCGCTCTGCGCGCGTGGTTTGCGGAGCTGCGCGGACGCTTCCAGCGCAAGCACGAGCCAAAGGCGCGCACTTTTATAGTGGGGCGGTCGCGCGAGGACGACGAGTACCCTGCGAACGTCATACGGAACCAAAAGTACAACCTCGTGACGTTCCTTCCGATCGTGCTGTTCGAGCAGTTCAAGTTTTTCTTCAACCTCTACTTTCTGCTTGTCGCCCTCTCGCAGTTCGTCCCCGCCTTGCGAATCGGCTACCTCTACACGTACTGGGGACCGCTCATCTTTGTGCTTGCCGTGACGATATCCAAGGAACTGTACGACGACTGGCACAGGTACAGGCGCGACCAGGAGGTCAACTCGCAGCAGTATACGCGGCTCACGTCCAGCGGCCCCGTGGACGTGCCGAGCTCGTCACTGCGCGTGGGCCACGTCGTTGTCGTGCGCACGAACCAGCGCGTGCCCGCGGACATGATTCTGCTGCGGACGACGGAGAAGAACGGCAGCTGCTTTGTGCGGACGGACCAGCTCGATGGAGAGACGGACTGGAAGCTGCGCCTGGCCGTGCCCTCGTGCCAGCGGCTGTCGTCAGACGCCGATCTGTTTGAACTGGGCGCGGAAGTGTACGCGGAAAAGCCGCACAGGGACATTTACGCGTTCGTGGGGACGCTGACGACGCCGACGGACGGCGGTGTGACGCGCTCTGTCGAGTCGCTCGGTGTGGACAATGCGCTGTGGGCCAATACGGTCGTTGCGTCCGGACAGGCGACGGGCGTGGTCGTCCACACGGGCGCGGACACGCGGTCGTCGATGAACACGTCCCATCCGCAGGTGAGGGTCCTGGTCTTTTCCACCGTCTGGAATTGGCAGCGCACGCACTCACACACACCGTCACTCGCTGGCGCACACGCACAAAAAAATTCAATAATAGACCGTGCATATTTTCATGTGCATCATCCACGCACACCCATCCGCGCAAACACGACGCACGCATGCACGTGTGCACGCCCCGTGTGCACCGCCAGCTGACGCCATGTGAAACCCTCCGTCACAGACCAAAGTCGGCCTCATCGACTGGGAAATCAACCGCCTCGCCAAGGTCCTCGTCGGCGTCACCTTTGCGCTGTCGGCGGTGCTCGTACTGCTGCAAGGGGTGCAGGGCGCGTGGCACGGCGCGTGGTACACGCAGCTCTTCCGCTTTGTGCTGCTCTTCTCGTACATTATCCCCATCAGCCTCCGCGTCAATCTCGACATGGGCAAGACGGTCTACTCGTGGCTCATCATGAGGGACAAGGAGATCGAAGGAACGGTCGTGCGCACGTCCACCATCCCGGAGGAACTCGGCCGCATCGAGTTTTTGCTCTCGGACAAGACGGGGACGCTCACGCAGAACGACATGGTGCGTGGACGCTCTCCTCTTCGCTTTCTCAGTGACTGTGCTACAAGGTGTTTGCAATTGTTATATCATAGGTTGCTTTTCGCCCGCACATGTCTTACTCGCGCACCCTCCGCACTCCAAGGTCTTCAAGCGCGTGCACTTGGGCCAGGTGTCCTTCGGCAAGGAATCGATGGACGAGGTCAAGAGTCACGTGAGGGACGCTTTTGCGGATCCGGCGGCCGTGGCGCTTCTCGACCAGCACCACGCGCGTGAGGCGCAGCACTTTGGAGCGGGCGGTGCTCACAGGGAGAGCGGAGCCGGGACGCCGTACTCGCGAAGCAGCAGCACCGAAGGATGGTCGGGCGGCATGTCGGCTGTGCGTGCGGGGAAGCAGCCGGCACGGAAGACGCAGCGATCGCTCCAGGACCGAGTGCGAGACATGGTCGTCGCGGTCGCCCTGTGCCACAATGTCACGCCTGTAACAGAGGACGATGGCACGATGGGTTACCAGGCGTCTAGTCCGGACGAGGTGGCGCTGGTCAAGTGGACTGCGGAGGTGCGCAAGGCCGCTTCCCGTTGTGTGTGTGTGTGTGTGTGTGTGTGTCTGTGTGTGTGTGTGTGTGTGTGTGTGTGTGCGTGCGTGCGTGCGTGCGTGCGTGCATGTGTGCGTGTGTATGTGTGTGTGCGTGTGTGTGTGTGTGTTCTTTTCCCCTGTTGCTCACACGTAGCTTTTTCCTCGCTGTTCGTCGCCCTTACGAATTCTCCTGTTCCACGAGCGTGCACTCATAGTGCGTCTTCCAACCCATCGTCGCAGGTGGGCGTTCGGCTTATGCGCCGGGACACGACGAGCATGACGCTGTCCGTTCCCGGCGGCACCGTGACGTACGAAGTGCTCAACATATTCCCCTTCACGTCGGAGACGAAGCGGATGGGCATTATACTGCGCGACGCGGCGGGTGACGTCACGTTCTTCTGCAAGGGCGCCGATGTCGTCATGGGGCGCATCGTGCAATTCAGCGACTGGTGCGTGGGCGTGGCATCGCGGAAGTGTATGTCGTGAAAGTGTTGCCTCGTGTGGCAGAATTCGTGTGTGTGTCCGCGTGTGTGTCGTGTGCGTCTGTTGTGCCACGCGTTTCTCACACTCACTTCGCGCCTTGCTTTACTCTTCTCAAAGGCTGGAGGAGGAATGCGGTAACATGGCACGCGAGGGCCTCCGCACGCTCGTCGTCGCGAAGAAGTCCCTTACGCTCGCGCAGTACAAAGAATTCAGCGACAGGTGCGTTGTGTGCTGCTCTGTCGCGGGGCCTGCGTGTTTTGCCGCTGTGTGTCGTAACTTTCTCTCCGTTGCACCGATTGCATGTTCTCTGCCCGTCTTAACTTCTGTCCTGTCTGTTGATGCGCTGTTATCATCGTTGATTGATGTCGATACGACATTGTACGCTAGCATCTGGCTCAAACCATATTCCATGCCCACGCAAGGTATCGGGACGCGAAGGCAAGCATCAGCGACCGCGCGGCGCAGGTGCAAATGGCCGTCGAGTCGCTCGAGCGCGACCTGGAGCTGCTCGGCCTCACCGGCGTTGAGGACTTGCTGCAGGAGGGCGTGAAGCCGACGCTAGAGCTGCTGCGCAACGCCGGCATCCGCGTGTGGATGCTCACCGGCGACAAGATGGAGACGGCCACGTGCATCGCCGTGAGCTCTCGGCTTGTGTCGCGCACGCAGGCCATCCACACCTTCCAGCGCGTCCAGGTGGGCCGAGTTGTCCGAATTGTCGCCATGTTACGTGCCTGCGCTCTGTGACACGTACACATCGGTAATGCGTGGCTGTTCTCAATTGGGATGGCTTCGACTGCCCAGGACCGTGACGAGACGCAACAGGAGCTCAACGCATTCCGACGGAAGACGGACTGCGCGCTCGTAATCGACGGCGCTTCGCTGGAAGCGTGCCTCACGCACCACGCCGCGGAGTTTGCGGAGCTCGCGTGCGCCGCGCCCGCCGTCGTCTGCTGCCGCTGTTCGCCGACGCAAAAGGCGGAAGTGGTGCGGCTCATAAGGCGTCACGTGGGCCGGCGGTGCGCGGCTGTCGGTGACGGCGGCAATGACGTCAGCATGATCCAGGCTGCGGACGTCGGCATTGGTATCGTGGGAAAGGAGGGCAAGCAGGCGTCTCTCGCGGCCGATTTCTCCGTGCTGCAGTTCCGATACATCGGACGTCTTCTCCGTGGGTGTCACTCCCGTTCGTCGTGTGTGTGTGTGTGTGTGTGTGCAATCGAGTGGTCATCGTGCCATATTGCGCGAGTCCAGTAACAGCGTAGACGACTTGCTAACCCCCTTCCTTCGCTTCCGCCCCCCCTTGTCGCAGTGTGGCATGGTCGCAACAGCTACAAGCGGTCGGCCGCGCTGAGCCAGTTTGTGATACACCGCGGGCTCATCATCTCGATCATACAGGCCATGTTTTCCGCCATCTTCTACTTTATGGCCATCGCTTTGTACCAGGTCGGTGTGCGCCAATCCACGGGCGCGACTCACTTGCGTTGGCACTGCCCCTTGCTTCATATGTGATATGTGTCTTATGTTTCATTCTCTGTGTCGCGTCTGCTTTGCTTTTTAAATTACCTCTCCCTCGCCCGTCCTTTGGTCCTCCCTTACATCTGCCGCCTTGACGATACTTCAGTGCACGTGTTTCAGCCAGTGGGCGCTTGCGCTGACACTTTGTTTTCCGCAGGGCATTATTATGGTCGGATATGCGACGGTATACACAATGGCGCCCGTGTTCTCGCTCGTCATGGACCGCGATGTGTCGGACGACATTGCACTCACATACCCCGAACTGTACAAGGAACTCGTCAAGGTGCGGTTGTGCGTCCATGCCGTGGTATTTGTGAGAAATGGATGTGTCCTACTTTTCAGTCGCGTCTGTTGTGCGCGTTGGAGAAAGTCGTGCCACATGAGTGTGATTGTGAGTTGAAGGTGTTGTGAGGTGCGGGCCTTCGCCTCTGTGTCGCTGTTTCAAATGCTTGTGCGTGTGCACTGTCATCTCAACGGCTGTTGGTTTGCTGTTCCTAGGGCCGCTCCCTCTCGTTCAAGACGTTCTTCATCTGGGTACTCATCAGCGTGTACCAAGGTGGGCTTGTCTCTGTGTGGCGTGGACAATTTGTATGTGTCGGCCTTGTGTGCGCGTCCGTGTATGAGTATATTGGGGGCTAAATGGAGGGTATCGTGTCCTTCTGTGTCAGGCACGCGCTAGTTGTTGCTCCTTCTTTCCGCGTTTTCTTCCACATCCGAGCCTAATCGCCCGTTCGCCATTCGACCACAGGCGGCGTTATCATGCTCGGCGCCGTCCTTCTCTTCGAAGCCGAGCTCACGCACATTGTCGCAATCACGTTCACTGCGCTCATCCTCACCGAGTATCTCATGGTTGCGCTCTCCATACACACGTGGTGCGTGCATAGCGAGGCGTCCGGAATTGAATTGTATGCCTTCATTCTGCTCTGTCTCGGCAGTCTTTGTCCGTGTGCTGCTATGCGATGCATTCGGCGCGTGTGTTGCACATCCGCTCTCGTTCTCCCCTCTCACACCACGTGACCCGCAGGCACTGGATCATGATTCTCTCGGAGGTCGGGAGCCTTGTCGTCTACGTCGTGTCGATGGTCGTGCTGTCGGACTACTTCGGTGGGCGCCGTATTGTCTCGCGGGACTGTGCTCTCTCTCCCTAGCCATCCCCCTCTCC
>CALSCQ010000503.1:0-10859 GCA_943704525.1 Pigoraptor vietnamica
GTGTGTCTGTGTGTGTTTGTGTGTGTGTGTGCGTGCGTGTGTGTGGGCGTGCGTGTGTGTGCGTGTGTGTGTGTGTGCGGGCGTGTGTGTGTGCGTGTGTGCGTGTGCGTGTATGTGTGTGTGCGTGCGTGTGTGTGTGTGTCTGTGTCTGTGTCTGTCTGTGTGTGCGTACTTCTGCGTGTGTGTGTGTCTGTCGGTGTGTGCGTATATGTGCGTGTGTGTGTATGTCTATATGTGTGTCTGTGTCTGTGTGTGTGTGTGTGTGTCTGTGCGTGTGTCTGTGTGTGTGTGCGTGTGTGTGTGTGTCTGTGTCTGTCTGTGTGTGTTTGTGTGCGTGTGCGGATGTCGGTGCAGCAGTTCCTCATTGCTCGCGTGTTGATTGTGCATGAACACTCTTCTGTCCTGTTGTCTTCGCGCTTGTTCGCAATTGCGCATTCTCATCCCTTTCTTGTTTCTTTCCCTCCGCAGGCCACCTCCAGATTGTGCTCACGCAGGTCGGCAACTTTTGCCTCCTCACGATCACCCTCTG
Source organism: Pigoraptor vietnamica (assembly GCA_943704525.1). Classification (NCBI taxonomy): domain Eukaryota; class Filasterea; order Ministeriida; family Capsasporidae; genus Pigoraptor; species Pigoraptor vietnamica. The sequence continues at coordinate 530 of CALSCQ010000503.1, forward strand.
GGTCATTATCGAGCTCGCCGTCCAGTTCGGCGCCCGCAGCAACCCCTGCGATACCCCCAAGGACGGGGACTCTGGCTGGTGCCCGACCCTCAGCAACATTCTCGTACTCATCGTCGGTGGCATTCCCGTCGCGATGCCCACTGTGCTCTCGGTCACGATGGCCATCGGTGCCATGCAGCTCGCCAAGAAGGACGCGATCGTCACCCGCCTCACGGCCATTGAGGAGCTTGCCGGCATGGAGATTCTGTGCAGGTGCGCGCGTGCGTGCGCGTGTGTCGGTGGTCGGGTGTGTGCGTGTGTGTGCGTACGTGCGTTTATGTATGCGTGCGAGCCTATGCAGCGCATTTACGCGTGCTGTATAATCGCGAAACAATCTCTGATGCCCTTTATCCATTTCCACAGTGACAAGACGGGCACGCTCACGCTGAACCAGCTCTCGGTCGACAACACGACGCTCTTCCCCACACACAACTTCACGGCCGAGGAGATCCTCGTCAACGGCGCTCTCTCTGCGCGTGTCGAGAACAACGAGCCCATCGACGTGTGCGTTCACAACGCCTGCGCCGAGAAGGACACGCTCTGGAACCGCTACTCGCTGCTCCACTACACCCCCTTCGACCCCGTCAACAAGCGCACGATCGCCAAGGTCAAGAACAACGAGACGGGCGCCGTCTTCCGCACGGCCAAGGGCGCTCCCCAGGTCATGCTCAAGATGGACGCGCGCAAGGACGAGATCGCCGCCGCCGTCACCGCCAAGATCGACGAGTTTGCCAACCGCGGCTACCGCGCCCTCGGCGTCGCGCGCTCGGACAGCGGCGACGTTCCCCTCGACCAGTGCGAGTGGCGCCTTGTCGGCCTCATCCCCCTCTTTGACCCTCCCCGCCACGACTCTGGAGAGACGATCCGCCGCGCCAAGGCCATGGGCGTCGACGTGAAGATGATCACGGGTGACCAGCTCGCGATTGCCGTCGAGACTGCGCGCCAGCTCGGCATGAACACGGACATCCACACGACGGCGTTCTTCTCGCAGGCGCTTCCCCCGGGCACCGTCTCGATTGACGAGCTTGTCGAGGCCGCCGACGGCTTTGCGGAGGTGTTCCCCGAGCACAAGTACGACATTGTCAAGCGTCTCCAGGACCGCAAGGTGCGTGCGTGTGTGTGTGTGTGTGTGCGTGCGTGTGTGTGTGCGTGTCTGTGCGTGTGTGTGCGTGTGTGTGCGTGCGCGCGGGTGCGTGTGTGCGTAAAGTGTTGCCAATGTCTCCTCTTATGTAGGGTATTACTTGTGCTGTGCGTGTGTTGGAGCTTTGAACCATGCCAACTCAAGTGCCGTGCCTTTTCACCGCCCAGCACATCGTCGGCATGACCGGCGACGGTGTGAACGACGCCCCCGCCCTCAAGAAGGCCGACATTGGCATTGCCGTCGCCGACGCCACCGACGCCGCCCGCTCGGCTGCGGACATTGTGCTGCTCACGCCGGGTCTCTCTGTGATCATTGACGCGATCATTGGCAGCCGCAAGATCTTCCGCCGCATGAAGAACTACGCCATTTACTCGATCTCGATGACTGTCCGCATCGTGTTCACGTTCGGCCTCCTGACGTGCATCTACGACTGGTACTTCCCCACGATCATTATCGTCATTCTCGCCATCCTCAACGACGGCACTGTCATGACGATTGCCAAGGACCGCGTCAAGCCCAACGACACGCCGGACGCGTGGCGCCTCCGCGAGATCTTTATCGGTGCGTACCATGCCTTCGTGTGCCTGCGTATCTCGTGTGTGTGTGTGTGTGTGTGTCTGTGTCTGTGTCTGTGTCTGTGTCTGTGTCTCTGTCTGTGTGTCTGTGTGTCTGTCTGTCTGTCTGTGTCGTGGTATCTGTGTTTGTGTGTGCGTGCATGTGTGTGAATACGTGACACAATGCAATTCGTCGTTCCGGTGTGCGCTCCCACACTCACACATGCATTTCCCCTCCTCCGCTCCGCAGTCGCCTTTGCGCTGGGCATTTGGCTCACGCTGTCGACGGTCATTCTCTTTGAGGTGGCGTACCGCACGGACTGGTTCGCCAAGACGTTCAACTTGACGAGCTTCCAGTACATCGACATTACGCCGGACTGCTGGGGCAACACGTGGCTGCCGAACTACATCAACGATGTGAGCAATACTCTGCTACCCTCCCACTCTTGTTCGCCTGTCGCACGACTTGGAGAGAAGCGCTCTCGTCTGATGCCCTCTCTCGCTCACTCCCCCTCGTTGTTCGACTCTCTCTCCTTCGAGTTTCTGACTCTCCTTTCCGCGCCTTCTCCGAGCAGCTCCAGCACATCTACGACATTGTTGACATTGTGTACGCGTACGAGAACCCGACGTCGTGGACGTGGGACCCTTACGTCATGCAGAACGGCTCGACGGACGCGTCGATCATTGCGACGCTGCGCCCGGAGTACATTCCCATGGCCAACCAGCCCGACAACCTCCTCAAGTTCGTCAACGTCTACTGGCCCGCGGGCTCGACCATCAAGTGGCCCCTTCTCTGGCAGTACGAGTCGTACTGCGGCCAGTATGTGAGTGTCCGAAAGCCGCGCCTGTCACCGTGCATCTTTGTTGCGCAGTTTGTTGTGTCTTGTGTCGAGAGAGTGCGGCGTGCGTGTTTTCCGTAAGTGCGAGAGTGCTTCGGACTAACCCTTCTGTTCCTCGTCCCTCAGGCGGCCTGCCTCCAGCAGTGCAACTGCCAGCACATGGCCGTCTGCGCCCTTCTCGAGCGCCGCCAGGAGGAGATCCGCGGCCTCATCTACATTCAGGTCTCGATCACTGGCCAGGCGACCATATTCGTCACGCGCGCCAAGCGCTTCTCGTACATGGAGCGCCCCGCGTACGTCCTCATGGCGGCGTTCGTCGTCGCTCAGATCATTGCCACGCTGATTGGTGTGTACGGCTTCAACGGTATGGGCAACGAGCGCACGTCGTTCCGCGGCTGCGGCTGGGGATACGCCGGCGTTGCGTGGATTTGGGGCATCGTGTGGTGGGTCGGCCTCGACTTTATCAAGCTCTTCACCATCTGGTCCATTCAGGGTACGTTCTTGCCTCTCGTCTGCAACGTGCACTGTCTGCCCTGTTGTCGTATGTTGCGTGTCCCCCTTCTGCCTCGTGCCTTTCCTCCAGATAACGGGTGTGGCTGTTTCTTGCCCTTGTTTGTGTCTCATTGCGACTGCTCGGCTTCCCCTGATCGCGTGTGGTTCCTTGCGCAGGTGGCTGGAGCCGTCTCTACAACCGCACCACGTTCGTCACGACCATCAACGCTGGCCACCCCTCGGGTCGCCATCGCGCCGTCCGCCGCAAGACGCACGTCACGGCGAACAAGAAGGGCATTGCGCCTTAAGCGCTCTCACCCCTCTCTCTCTCCGCATGTGCGGCTGAGCGCGTGCTCTGTCTTCCCTGTCTTCAACGGGCACTGCTCACTATAAAGTGCCAAAAAACATGCAGAATCTAACTCGCACGCTTGTTTTTTTTTTATACACATTCGAGCCGTAGTCACTCTCAGCCCTTGATGACAGCGATGGGGCGCAGCTTGAAGCACTTCTTGCTTATGCCCGCAGCATGGCACGTGTCGACGACCTCCGTCACGTCCTTGTAAGACTCGGGCGCCTGCGCGTGCAGTTGTAAGATTGTGATTGTATCAGTGAGTGTGTGTGGGTAGGTGTGCACGTGCTTTTTCACTCAATCGCTGAGAGTGTGTGCATGTGGGTGGGCGTGCACGTATCTTGCGCTACAACGAACGACTGGCACAGCGCCTCCTTCTTTGCTTTGAGCCCACCTCCTCCATGACAAGCTTGGGCGACGCAACGCGAATCGAAATGCCCTTCCTCGCGAGGTTGTCCAGCACCTCTTGGTAATCCAACGCACGCCTGCGCATGTGTGTGCGAGTGGTGAGAGGTGGTACGTGCGAGTGCACGCATACCATTGAAAATTCTTGTGCTTGTACGTGCACAGCAACCGCACCAAGACAACCTATAATTGCAAATTCTTGTGTCAGCATGCAACACAGCAACCGCGCCAACAACCCACCGCGACTTGTTCCGCGACTGCGCGCGGCCCGCCCCGTGGCACGTCGACCCAAACGTCTCCGTCATGCCCTTCTCAGTGCCGGTGAGGACATACGAGCACGTGCCCATGGTGCCACCGATGAGGACAGGCTGGCCCGTGAGCTGGTAGTCCACGGGGATGAGGGGGTGGTGGGGAGGGAACGCGCGCGTGGCGCCCTTGCGGTGAACGAGGAGGGTGCGCCGCTGGCCATCGACAATGTGCTCCTCCACCTGCGCAGACGGTCAGGGTTAGGCATGTGTGCGATATGAGTGGAGGTATGAGTGCGCCCGCACAAAAACCATCGACGCGCCACGGAGTGACCGAGAGGACATGTGTGTTATCGGTAGAGACCATTACCTTCGCAATGTTGTGCGATACGTCGTATATGACGTGCATGTCGAGTTCCTCGGGTGTCTTCTTGAACTGCTTAGCAAACGCTGTTCGCAACGGAAAGGGAAAGGTGAGCACAAGAGTGTCGGATAAGTACAAATGATGGACGTGTGTCCATCGACTCCACCAAGTGAGCACACGAGTGCGAATGCACTGTGTGTGTGTGTGTGTGTGTGTGTGTGTGTGTGTGTGTGTGTGTGTGTGTGTGTGTGTGTGTGTGTGTGTGCGTGTGTGTGCGTGTGTGCGTGTGTGTGCGTGCATGTAGGAAGCACGTATGACGGGGGAGTGCATGCGAGCGTGCAATGTCGTGTGCGAATGGACTTGTATGCCGCGCTCACCTTGACGGCACAGAAACGTCATCGAGGCGCGATTGACCCACGCGTAATTCGCCGCCGCCGCCATCGCCGCGAGATAGTCCTTGCCCTCCTTCGAGCCAATCCTACGCAAGACGAGGGCGAGCAGGGGAAAGTCGGATCAGCTTACACCACAGACGGTTGTCCATAGGCTTCACTTAGAGAGTGCGTGTGTGTGTGAGGGAAGAGAGGGAAGAGGTGGAAGAGGGAAGGGTGATTATATCAAAACCGCAGAGGTCAGGCCAGTGGAAACCCGAATGAGATGGCAGGGCTCGCCACGCACCGTGCGCACGCGAGCTGGCGGTCGTTCACCGCAATGTTGTCGCGGGACATGGCCTTCTCCATTGCAACGAGGGCGTCGGTCGCGACCTGGTGTCCGAGCCCACGGCTGCCGCTGTGAATCATAATGCACACCTGGGGCACAGAGGGAAGCAGCCAAGAACATGTCCGATCAGCTTACATCACAGGCGTGCTATCCATCGACTCCAGGGAGAAGATGGGACACAGTGAAAGTTGTGGCCAAAAGAATGGTGCAAATGGGGCCATGTCAACGCGACGCTGCCAAGTGGAAGGCCGCGCACCTGTCCCACGCGGTCGATGCCCATTTTGCGCGCAGCAAATTCGTCGTAAATCTCTTCGACGACCTGCCGAGTGCGAGTGAGTCGTTACGCCGCAATACGCACCAGAGAGGTCAACACGCGGCCCACTAATACACGCCCACACGCATTCAAAGCATCCATACGAAGTCGCGCAACACACATGCACTGCTCCATACGTCGTAACCCACCTGTATTTCGGCGTAGTGGTTGCCCGCACCGAGCGTGCCCAGCTGAGGCAGTCCGCGCTTCTTCGCGCGCGAGCTGACCTTCGAGGGGTCCGCCTGCAACATGCGGCCGTACTCTTCGCAGTGCTCCTTGTCCTCGGCCCATGCATAGCCTGCACGCGTGGAGCAAGTGTGTGTGCGTGTGCGTGAGTGCGAGTGTACACAAAAACGCCAGTGTAAACACACACACACACACACACACACACACACACACACACACACACACACACACACACACACACACACACACACACACACACACACACACACACACACACACACACACACACACACACACACACACACACGACGTCGATGCACGCGCGCACCTTCACGCAGGGACCAGTCCATGCCCATCTCGAGCGCCTCCTCGAGCTCCTTCATCGTCATCGGGATGACGCCCTTTGAGCCAACGCCCACGGGGATGTGGTCGAAAAGCGACTGCGGAAACAGAAGCGCACGTGAGACCAAAGCAAAAAAGAAGGAAAAAGAAGAAGGACAGAGTGAACCAAGGCAAATTACACGGGCGGCGTGCCGCGCAAGACAAGGGAAAAGCGGAGGGGATGTCGGATGAGCTGGAATCATGGACGCTGTCCATCGATCCCCCAAGGAGAAGGGTTGTGAAAGGAGCCGCGAAGGCATCGGCGAGTGTAAACTGGCTCCAACCGCAGCAACAACACCTTCGATTGAGATGTTTGCGAACGAACCGCCCAAGCAGACTTCAACGAACTTACACACGCACCTGCGCAAGGTCCTCCTTGACAGCACTAACGTCTGCTTCGGTGAGGTTTGTGCGAACGAGACGCACGCCGCAGTTGATGTCAAAGCCGACGCCACCGGGGGACACGATCGCGTTGGGGTCCTCCATGTCGAAAGCAGCCATGTTGCCTGCGTGTGCACGAGGGGAAAAGAGCGAATGTGAGCGCGCGCATGGTGAGTGCGAGTGTGCGTATGCATGCGAATGTGCGCGTGCGTCGTGCGTGCGTTACCACATCCGCCATAGCGCCACAGTACACCCCAAACACGATCGGCCACTCTGCCGCGCATAACACGCACCGATAGCAAAGCCATAGCCGGAGTGCACGTCGGGCAGCCCGACCGATTTCTGAGGACGTTGCGCAGACGTGAGTCGTTATGCACACACATGACACTGCACGAAAACCGCGCGTACACACACACACAAATGGAACACAGCACATACGCCGCGCACACGTGCGCCCGTACGCGCCACGTGAGGCTATGCACATGCACTCGTCAGCGCATGCACACAAGTTAGAACGCCCACACGCATGCATCCGCGAACAAACGCGCCACATAGGCAGTAATCCCCACCCCTACGATGCCCGGCAGCGCGGCGACGTTGGCAATCTGTTTCACGGCGGGAAGAAAACCGCCCACGCCGTTGTGTTCCGAGTTCTGCTTCAGCTCGTCAAACATGAGCTCTTCGAGGTGTGGGTTGACGAAGAAGACGCCCTCGACCTATGCAGGCCCAAGTGAGGGTGTAGCATTAGTTTATCGCACGTGACGGCCGTGCATGCATCTCACTTACGACATACGCAGCGAAACACAGCTTATTCACAGACGAAGAAATATTGCAACGCCACCGCGAGAGACAGTGAGCACGCCACTCGCTTGTTCGCGGAAGACGATTGCACAGTCGTATTGTAACAAGATTCACACAGAGATGGAGAGGGCACACAGGCGCACACCGACGACTGCTGAAGATATGTACACACACGCGCACACCGACGACTGCGCCACATTGAGTCACGGCACGCACCCGCATGTTTGGCACAAAGCCCTTCTTGATGCGAAACGAGACAGGCCCCGTCCTCTCAATGTACGCGCGGTCCTCTTCATACTTGCGCGACATCTTCGCTCGCAGAGGAAGCCTCTGTGGTGGCGTGTGACTCGGATATCGCAAGTATGCGCACGCACTCTAAATGTGAGTGCTTGCGACAACTTCAAGGCGATGCGAGATTCGCTCTGCAAAGTCGAGCACACATACCACGTGCGACCTGTCACACACTCGCACACGCGTCGTCGCAGGGGAACAGGCGTGTGTGTAGCGGCTGCAACTCAATCAATCAACGGAGGTTGGGAGTGTAAGGGGTGTCGCAATGGCAGCTCGTCCGTTCCGTGACGTCATGGCATCAGTCGCTGGCTCACCGACCGACTGACTCCACAGATCGGCTTTTGCCGCCCTTCGTCCCGAGAACTTGCCGCGCCTTCTCTCCTGTCTCTACGAACCAAAGAGCGCAGCGCAGACGAATACTGGCGAAAATAGAGAACTGATTCGGCGTGAGAGTGGGGAGGAAAGCGCATGAAACACATGTTTTTTTGAACTGGCTTCAATCAGCCGTCGTTCGTGTTATGATATTCAGCGCCCCTCCAGAAGGAAGCCGACAATTCCGTCAACGTACTCGCGCGCAGCGGGCACAAGATCGTGCATGATCACAAAGCCGTGGTACGTCGGCGCAACGACGACCTTCGACGGCACGCCGGCGTCGCTGAGGCGCTGCGCATAGCGGCGCCCCCCGTCGAGCAGTGGGTCGAATTCGCAAAGCACCGAGAGCGCGGGAGGAAGGCCGCCAAGGTCCTCGCTCAAGTTGGGCATGAAGAGGGGATTCGAGTAGTCGGCGAGGGACGACGCGTACTCGGACAGCGCCGACAGCACGGACGGACGGCGAACAAGCACGGCGTCGTGGTTGCGGATCATCGACTCGGTGTACAAATCGAGATCAACGAGGGGGAAAGTAAGCACCTGCTTCCACAGGCGCCGCTCTCCGACAAGCGTCTCGCGCAGCTTCAGCGCGACGGCCGCGGCGAGGTTCCCGCCGGCGCTGTCGCCCGCCACCGCGATCCGTGTGGGGTCGATTCCCAGCGACGCCGCGTTTTCGTGCGCCCACATGACAACCTGCGCGCAGTCGTTGAGAGGTACGGGAAAGCGGTGCTCGGGGGCGAGGCGGTAGTCGACGCTAATGACGGTGAAGTTCGTGCGCTCGGCGATGTAGGACGTGAGGAGGTGGTGGGAACGCATTCCGCCAACCATCCAACCGCCGCCGTGCATGTAAATCTGTGCGACAAGTACTCATTAGAATGTGTCGCACACTGACGCGCGCACACACAATATACACACAAGCATTCTGTCGCTTGCCAGGGCACACACAAAAGGCCTCCTTGCTCACCAGTGCGGGGCTCGGCTGCTTGTCCTTGGGCGCAGGGTAGATTCGGACCGTCACGGGTACATCGTAGTCCTTCGCCTTCACGGCGGTGTCGTAATAGGGGGCTTTCGACATGGCAATGTACTCGAACACGTCCAATGACAGACGAAGGAAGGTGTGCGGACCAGCGCCAAAGCGAGACGTGATCGCATCCTGCGGTCAGAAAACAAAAAAAGCTCATAAGTGGGCCGTACAAACATTGACTCAAGAGGTCACAATAATGCACCACGCACCAGATTGTAGAAGCTGTTGAAGTAAATGTCGACGAGGTTCGCGTCCCACGTGGTGGCCCCGGGACGGTCCGCCTGCATGCGCGCAAACACGGCGACGATGGCGACGAGCAGGACGGTACGCAGAGGGAAACGGAACCCGCGCGGGGTCTGTGCGCTCTCTGCCTTTCCCATGATGAACGCTATGCTTCGGAAGATAACGTTCGGGGAATAAAAGGAAGAAGAGGGCCTTGTGGCGTTATTTTTTTTCGTTGTGCGGGAAAACAGCCATGCCGCACTTTGGGTCAAGAGTGCCGAGCACGTGTCAATGCATGTGTCTGGACGGTGGTGACATGCTCCAAATCAAACCGTTACACTTCTCTTTTTTTTTTTTTCAGTTTTAGTTGCGGCAGTTAGTTGAGTGCCGTCAGTTTCAGAGTTACTCCAATCCGTCTCGCGCAAACTCCGACGGAGGCACAGTGCAAAGAAATCAAGTTTTGGGCTTTTTTGACACCGGCTTGGGACGTCACAAGCATTGAGGTTCGCATCGACTCGACTGACACTCAAAGGTTGGCGTCGCATCCGATGACGAATGGCGAGGACGGCAACTGCAGGTCGGTGTGTCTTTGCGTCAAAACCGGCGCAGTTCAGTTAATGGCGGCGCAGCTGACTCGCTCGTTCCATATTGCAGCAACAACCACGAACACGCCGAAGCGAACAAGCGCAAGGCTGAAGGTGCGCTCCGCCGGGCCCGTGCGTCAGCTTTCGTTACCCGCGTTGCAGTCCGATCCGGAACTGGCGGTTTGATCATAAGTTCCGTCAGTGACTGTTGTCGACTGTATCGCACTGCAGCAGCGTGCCAGTGCGGGTGCGACGCCCGTTGCCGACAAGCCCATCCCCAAGCCGACTCTGAAAAAGCGTACCCCGAGTGCACACTCTGGTACCTCAGGCTGTTGTGGTAACTGACGCGCCGTCCTGTGTCATATCCTTGAGCGGCTCTGCGTTGACAGTTCCGGCTGTTCGGGATGTTAACGCGCTCTTCTCGCTGCGTTTGCAGTGGACGACGAGTCGGACTACGCTGATTTCATGCGGAAAATTCAGCCAGAGCTTTCTGCAGAATACCCCAACCTGCACGACGACGAGCGTCGTGTTGTTGGTGAACTCATTGTGAGTGTCGGCTTTTGGTCTATGCAGCAGCGCATCTGTGTTTTGTTTTGCTTTTGTCACTTATAGGAGAGGGGGGAGAGGGGGGAG
>CALSCQ010000505.1:0-50631 GCA_943704525.1 Pigoraptor vietnamica
GGGGGGGGGGCAACAGACACGACACAGCAACCTCACAGAGTGTGAAGAGCGCTAGGGTTAAAGCGGCGCGCACACTCACGTCGTATATGTGCACAAACTTGAGCCACGCCGAGTCCTCGTTGTCGCGAAGGTACAGCGCGGCCTTGTTCATCACCACGACGTCAGGCTCCTTCAGCAGAAAGACGATCTTCTGCGAGCAGATCTCCTTCATCGCGGCCGTCGCGCGCCCTCCCAGCCTGCAGGACGGACAGATCGCCGATGAACACAAGGGTTATTGAGGGACGGAAGAACACAAAGGTCTCGCCAGGGACACATGCAGAATAACAGATACACGTCGACTTGCGCCGGGCATCTCAATGAACATTGAATAAAATCGCAAAACAGACGCAGTACTGCACAGCATCGCGCGCACCTTTCGAGGAAGCGACCCCATCGCGACTGTGCAGGGGCCCGCCCTTCCCTCGGCCGCAGCCACGTGAGGGTAAACTTGATGAGGCGCTTCCGCTGGAACATGACGAGCACAATGGCGACGGTCGCCGTGTAGTAGATTGCAAAGTACTTAAGGTCCGAGGGGCTCCGAACAATAGTGCCGACGATGGCTGCGCGGCAAAGAGATTAGCGAGTCGTGCAGACACGGAGAACACCTTGGCCCACGCTTGAAGCGAGTTGTGTGTGCTATAGCGCGGTGTGCACGTGTTGCTTACCGGCACACACAGCGAGGAACGCCGTGACGACCGCGGCGGGGTGCGCGACGACGGCCCGCGCAATGGACGACCGCTTGTACTTCATAATGAGGTTGCCGAGCGCAAATAGCGACATGACCGACAGGAAGCTGATCGTGTAGATGGCCGAGAGGACGAGCGTGCTCCCGCCCACAATAAAGTAAAGCGACGTGCACACGCCGAAGAAGAGAATGACGATGATGTAGTTCGTCCCCGTCCACGGGTTCGTCGCGAGGAGAATGCTCGGCAGGCACCGGTCCAGCGCAAGGCGACGGATGAGCCCGGTCACGCCGACGTAGCTGCAATGCACGCGCGCAACACAGTGAGAAGGACGTGTCTCAGACAGCCGCAATCGCAATCAACACACGGGACAAATAAAAAACAATAGGAGAGTAAAAAAGACCGACACGTGTGCAACCATGTGGCCAATAAGGCGAAGAGGTGGCGAATGGCTTTTCGTCGCACCTGGTGAGCACGGCGCCGCTGAGGACGAGCGTGGCGTCCACCGAGACGAGCTTCTTGAGCCACTCGTGGCCTGCCATTTCCTCGAGAAGGATCTTGTCCGCCGCCATCACCTCCTGCAGTGGTAGCACGGCCATCGCGAGGAAGCTGTCCGCGCGCGTGGGGGCGTGCGTGTCAGACGATGTCGGAACATGGACGCGTCAATTCAAACCCGCAGAGATAACGACGCCTCATCCACTCTACCACACGACACGAAGGCTAAATGGGAGGAAGAGAGTGAATGTGGGAGCCGCCATCGCAGAACAGATTTTTCGGACTCCGAAGTCGGCTGCACACGCAATGCCCCTTCACCTGATCGTCGGGTTGAGGACGGTCACCGCCAGCCACATGTTACGCAATGTCTTCGGAAACACGCCGGGCTTCTGTTCCTCGACGAAGTTGGCCGACGTCTCAAACCCCGAAATGCCAAGCATGCCTGCAGATGGGGTTAGGGTTACGGCGGGTGAGTGAGCGAGAAGTGGAGAACTAGAAGTGGAGAACTCGCGTGCATGCACATCAATGGCGTGTAGGAAAAAAAAAAAAAAAACAACGGGAATTACAGCAGTTCGTGTGTGAGAAAGGCACCTTGCTAGAGCTACGTTTCAATGTGCACAACGGCCACGCTGCGCGCACCTGCAGAGAAGCCGTAGAAGAGCGACTCGGCGACATTGCCGTCCCAATAGCCAGGCACGCTGGTGAGCTTGATGTTCTCGCGCAGGATGTGCCAGTCATCTGGAACAACAACCACGCGACCATAAGCCAAGCTCACAGCGAACGACCGACACAGCAACGACAACGACGGGCGAACATGCTTGCGTGGATGAATGCCCACCCTGCACTGCGCGCACGAACGAGCTGACGATGAGGATCGCGAGCGTCGTGAGGTGGACGAGGAAAATGAAGATGGCTACGGGCGCCGACTCGGTCACGCCGATGATGGTCAGCAGCGCAAACAGTGCGAGGACGCCGACGGTCGCCGCATCAATGTTGAGGCCGCCCCACAGGTGGTGCAGATACCACATGCCCTCGGTGGCGCTCATCTGTCGCAGAAAAGGGGGGGAGGGGGTGGGGGAATTGTGGTTTAAATTTCGCGCCCGTGCTTGTACTCTACTGTGCACTTCAAGCAATTGCGTGCTTTCCAATGACGGAATGTGATGGAACACAGGCGTGGGCGTACAATACGGGCAGAGTAAAAGGAGAGGAATTCTTAACACATTTGCGCAAACGCACGCGGCACCCACCACGGCCGTGCTGACGTATGACAGAAGAGTGAGGCACGCGGCCAGCGCGGCGACGCCCTTCGTTGTCGTGTTGAGGAGGAGAGTGTAAGTGCCGCCGTTGACGGGAAGCGCGGTCACGACCTCGCTGTAGATCTTGCGGAAAAGAAAGAGTACGGCGCACACAAGGCCGAGGCCGATAGGTGCCCTGCGTGTGCGTGTGAGGCGCTACGTGAGCAACGCGTAGGAGCGTGTGAGGCGCTACGTGAGCAACGCGTAGGAACGGCCTCGGGCCTCGCAATGACAGTTCGGCATATCGCGCCAACTCAAGGACATAATACGAATAGTTGACCAGAGGAGACATGCCATCGCCCGCATAACAAACACAGTCGCTAAGGCAGCTTCCACACACTTCCTCAGAGCAACAAACAACCGAAGATTGCGCCGTAACACAGCCCCAAACACGGCGTCCCAACTCACCACTTGCCCCCGTTGAGCGCCGCAATGCCCGCCACGTACAAGCAACTCGACGTGATGTCGTTGCCCGATATCGCCGTCGCCGCAAGCTGACCCAGCAGCTTGTGCTCCTTCTTCGGCGGCGCCGGACGGCCGTCCACGGGCGCCAGCAGTGGCGAGCTCGCATTAGAATCACCATCGCCGCTCTCCGGCGCGGCGCCCCGCCCCGCGTAATATCCCCCGTCGTCGGCGTCGACTTCAAGGTCCGTAATTGTCTCAAATGTGCCATAGCCAGCAAACTCCCTGCGGGGCCGGATTACACTCGCGTCAACGCGCATGTGCCACTGGGCCGTTTGCCAAAACAGGCTCACCATTCGTGCACGTTCGGTGGCAGTTCGCCCGCCGCTTCGTACGTGGACTTCATAAAAGGATCCTCGGAGACGGCTGCAATGCTCACAACCGACGAGCCACGGAGCGTGCGCGCGCGCAGCTGTCGCCCAGACTCGTTCATGCTGCCCATCCGCGACCGGCTCTCGCTCTCGCGCATGGCGTCGGCCTCTAGCACCGTCGGCAGCGGCGCGATGTATTCGGCGTTGTTGCTGTTGGCGGCACCGGCGGCCTCGTGTGCACTCGCAGAAGCCGACGAAATGGAGCGCAGGCGGATCATTGGGCGCGGCGCAGATAACCCGACAACTGTCGCGGCGAACCAGCCTGTCACGAAGCGACGCTGCGTTGCGCACAAGACGGCAACAACCAGCGCACACGCACAGACGCATGCGCATGTGTGAGTCGATGGCCCAGTGCCCGGTGCTTGCACGCTTGACGATCTGACGAGCCCAAGTGGCGAGAAGCACCTGCGTCAGCGTGCGACATGTTTCCCGGCTTTGCGCGGTTTCATTAAACAATGGACGAATATCATCCGGGGTGGAAAATGCACTGGACTGTAAATATTTCAGTGTATCTTCAATGAAGTTTAATACTATACTTGACGCTCTTCATCCGGGGTACCAATATTTATTCACGTGATATCACGTGCCGTTGCCATGGACACTACTCTCAGCAGCCTTCACACCAAGAGAAAACGAGATGAGCGCACGCCTCCCCTAGTTCAAGTGCCTGTTCGTACTAACAGGTCGTGGCGCTGTTTTTGAACGTGAACGTGTGTGGCGTACGAACAGGTGGCGCTGTACTCGTGCCCCGTGTGCGGCTTGGTCGTTGTTTTGAACTTGCGCGTGTGCGGGGGGGACTGCGGGCTGTTGGTGCCCGCTCGCAACACTGTCGCGCGGCGGTCGCGGGGCGCGCGCCCCTTCGTCGGAGATGGCGGCGGCGGCGCGGAACCCCACCGGCGCGGGGGCCTTGGACGACATGGACGGGTATTACCTTGAGCAGGTGTCGATCCCCGGCGACTCGGACGACGAATTCAGCTACGCGGAGGTGGCCGTGGAAGACTCGCTGCTCTCCGATTCGAGCGAGGGCGAGGAGGACCTCGACAGCATGGTGCGCACGCTGAACGAGCGCACGGCGCAGGCGGACGCGGGGAAGGACAAGGAGAAGGCGAAGGAGGCGGCTGCGAAGGAAGAAGCGGCGCCGCAAGCGACCATCGCACGGCGACCAGAGACCGTCGAGGACTTTGTGCGCAATTACCTCGCGCGGATGGGCCTTGAGCGGACGCTGGACGCCTTCCAGTGCGAGTGGTACGAGCTCGCGCAGCAGGGGCGGTTGCCGGCGGGTCACGTGGCGGACAGCCCGGCGGACGTGTACGCCCACAACCAGCAGCTGACGGAGACGGTGAAGCAGTTGCAGGGGGAGTCGCAGCGCGCGCACGACGTCGCCGCAAAGGCCGCGCAAAAGTGCGAGAAGATGCGCAAGGAGCGCGACTTCCACCGCATGCACCACATGCGCGTCGTCCAGGAGAAGACGCGCGTCGCAGCCGACATCAAGCGTCTCGAGCGGCAGCTGGCATCGGTCGAGCCGACCCTCCGCACACTCCGCCAAAAGTACGAGGCCGCCATGCGCGAGAAGATGCTTGCGAAGCTCGATCGCGACCGCCTCAACGGGCGGCTTGCCGGGCTGGAGGCTGCGCTGCGACAGGCGGGCATTCCTGTGGAGGGTCTCACGGACACGGACTTTCGCGCGGCGTCCTCCGCACTCGCGACGGTGCCCGCGAAGGTCGAGCGCGGGGTCTCTTCGGCGTCGAGCGCGGCTGTGGTCGCACCCGCCGCCAGCACGAGCACGGCGCTGGTGCCCGCCGCTGCCCCGGATGAGCCGCGAGGCGCACCGAAGGACGCGCGTGACACGCAGTTCCCGTCGGACGACCGACCCACGCGCTCACGTGACGAGTCGCAGGCGCCGATGCACGCGTGGGAGTTTATCCTGTCGAACACGATCCACGCGCACGCGTCTGCCGTGACGTCGCTCGCGGTGCATCCGAAGCGGCCGGTGGTGGCGACGGGCGGCAACGACAAGACGTGGAAGCTGTGGTCGATTCCCTCGGGCGAGCAGATCACCGCCGTCGAAGGTTCGTGGGCGTGTGCGTGCGTGTTCTCGACACGGGCGAAGGGGCCTCTGTTCTGTGTGTGTTGCAAGGAAACCGCACTATGAGGCGGGGTTTTGCAGGTCGTCGCAAGGCTCTTGCTCTTCGAACGCCCACTCACGTGACTTTGCCGCACCATTCGCACAGGACACCGCGAGTGGGTATCGCACCTCGAGTTCAGCCCGAACGGCAACCACCTTGCGACGGCGAGCGGCGACTGCACGGCCAAGGTGTGGGACGTGACGCGCGGCACGTGCCTGGCGACCCTCGCGGACCACAAGCTGCCCGTGTGGGCGTGCGCGTTCCACGACCAGGGTGAATTCCTCGCGACAGCGTCGATGGATCAGACGGTGCTTATCTGGGATCTCATGAGGTGGGAACGGCAATGGCTCGCTTTTTGTGTCAGCACTCTGCTGCATACGCACGTGACCTGGAACTGTCCCTTTGTTAATGTGTGCCAGTGTTGCATGTATACCGCCTCTCTTCATCACTCAAACTCAGTCTCACGTCCGCTTCTCTTCGCCCCCCACAGCCAGCGGTGCCGCAGCATTCTCCGCGACCACGGCGACTCGGTTGCGACCGTCGCCTTCCGCCCGTTCTCGAACGTGCTTGCTTCCGGCTCTGGAGACCGTACCATCAAGATATGGGACCCGCGCTCGTCGCAGCCCATCGCGACCCTCCTCGGCCACGAGGCGGGCGTCAACAGCGTCGTCTTTGACTCGAAGGTGCGCATCGATCGCGCAGCCGTTGCTGCAGTGTTTAGAACGTGTCACCTTTCAAACATTCATTGCTTGTGTATTGTTGTTGGGAGTGTTGCGCTTCTCTGACCGCGCATTTGTCGTGCAGGGTGAGAACCTCTTCTCGGCCGACGCCGGCGGTGTCGTCAAGGTGTGGGACGCGCGCACATTCCTCGAGCACGCCTCGACAGACTTTGGTCCGCACACGGCCAACCGCGTCGCCGTGGACCCCAGCGGAAGCGTCGTTGCGGTGGCCGTCAACAACGGCGGCATTTCGCTGTGGGAGACGCCCGACAAGTACTACTCGCTGCAGGCGCACGAGGGGCCCACACAGGCCGTCGCGTTTGCGCGAAATGCCGCGGGCGACTTTTTGGTGTCCGGTGGCGCGGACGGCACTGTGCGGCTGTGGTCGTAGGCGTGGAGTCTGCGCGCGAGGGAATCGCTCGAGCACAGAGTGCGTGCGTTTGCGGGGCGGCGTTGTCTTTTCGCATAAAGTGGAATTTACACATTTAAGCAAGCGTGACTCGTGTGTGTGTGTGGTGTGTGTGTGTGCGTGCGTGCGTGTGCGCGTGTGTGCGTGTGTGTGTTGCAGCCACTGGCGAGTACACCAACCAATCGGTTGAGATCATATATTAGCTCTCGAGACGGACTGTAAATGCGAACCACACGCAATGGCAAAGAAAAAACTCAGAATAACGAAAGGCAAGAAAACGAAACGCAGTGCACGCGCGATTCATCAATTAAGAGGCGCAACCGCTCGTGGCAGCGGCAAGCAGTACAGCGCCCCTCTCCCGAGTGGACGGCCACACAAACAGCGAAGCAGACCAGCAGACGACAGTGCCGCTCACACAAACGACTCTTGGACGTTCTCCGATTCCCGCTCGAGCGATATCGCGCCGCCAATCGTCTCAAGCAGCAGCTGCTGCTGTCTCGTCGCAAACGAGTCCTCGGGACGACCCGGCACAGAGTCCCGCGTGCCCGCGAGGTACGACGGCGAGCGCGCCGACCGCGCCGCCGCGACCGCCGCCCTTCGCCGCACGCGCCGCGCAGCCGCCTCCTCGAGGTCAATCTCCTCATCCGTCTCTTCGTCGTTGTCCGAACAGCTCAGCCCGTTCTCCGAGGGCGCGGACGTCACGGTGATCGCGACGTCTGCGACATCCGTGGGCCTTGCGCGCTGCGCACCCGACGGCGAACCACCGGCCTCCACGGCGGCGGACACCTCGGGCATCGACGAAAACGGCGCCGAGAGCGACCCCTGCATTGGCTGCTGCTGCGTTTGCTTCTGCTGCGCCTTCTTCCCCCACATGGCAAAGTTTTCAGAGCGGGAGTTGTTGAGGGACAGCGAGCCGGACCGCGACCCGCGCGTGCCGCGGGGACTGCGCTCGGCCGCAGGGTCCTCCGCTAGCGACGGAAGGGACGTCCCCCCAATCGAGGCACGCGACCGCCGCTTTGAGTGCGACGACGTCAGCGACTTGTTCGAGCCGAGCGATCCCGACGACGACGCCGGCGACATGGACTTTGCCGGCGCGGCGACCGTTGCCGTGGGCTCGGGACCGCCCGCGGGGGGTTCGCTTTCGCTGCCGGTCGCGACGGCCGCGATGAGTGCGGCGGGCGGCGTGGCGGTGCTGGTGCGCGGCGACTTGTTGTAGTGCTCGTCGTGCTGCTTCTGCAGCTCCTCCAGAGACACCGGCCGGTTGGCGTCCGGGGTGTTGTGGGCGGCAATGACGTCAGAGAGGCGCTTGCGGGCCTCGTGGTCCGGGATGAGCCGCTCGACAAACAGTGACATGCGGCGCTTGCGCTTGCCGACGAGAAAGTACGTCGTCATGTCCCCCTTGCCCTTGACGTAAACGGTGCCGCGCCGCTCAAACTCATACACGTCCTTAAGAATCTCATACGTCCACTCGGTCACCTGCAGGAAGAGTGGGGGAAATGCCGTCAACGGGACGCCACAAGCGCAAAAAGTTGACGAGATGGCACAAGGAACATCACACACGCAGTACACGTGCGACACACGCCGTACACGCGCGATAGACGCAGTACACGCGCGACACACGCAGACACGCTACATCTTTTCCATCAAATGCCGCACCTGTATCCGGCCAGGGACGCCGCTCGACTCCATTCGTGACGCCACGTTGACGGCATCGCCCCAAATGTCGAACGCAATCTTCTTGCGCCCAATCACGCCCGCGACGACCGTCCCGACGTTCATCCCTACGCGCAGCGTAAAGTAGTTGCTCTTGTCCACCGAAAACTCAAAGCAGTCGCGGTTGAGGCGGTCGAGCACGCGCTGCATCTCCAGCACAAAGTCCGCGAGCGCGTACACGTGCGGATAGAGCCCCTCGCGCGGGCCTGACCCCGACGCACGCAGCCCCGCGGCGGCCATGTACGTCGCACCGATCGTCTTGATCTTCTCGACGGCGTGGTACTTGACCTTGTCGCACATCTCGTCAAACTCCGAGATAAACTCGTTCAGCAGGCGCATGGCCTCCACGCTGAGGTCGATCGTCTCGACGCCGTCCAGGCCGCGGTCGCGGTCCGCAAACAGCTCGGAGAAGTTCGAAATGTTGCAAAACACAATCGCGACGTCGTCGCACTTCTCGGCGATCGTGCGGCGCGGGTCCTCCATTAGCCGCTGGCCAATGTCGACGGGCAGAAGGTTCTGGAGGAGATACTCGGTACGCCGCTTTACGCTTGCCGCGTGCCACACCTCGACCTTGAGCGCGTGCTTCATGAGAAAGTGGACGCGCACGCTAAACTCCATCTGCCAGTTGTTGGCGACGACGGCGACCGTGACGAGGCCCATCTCGATGAACACCTCGGGGAACGCGTGCTTGTAGGTGTCCCGGTAGTCAATGTGCGCGACGAGCAGCCACACGAGCATCACGATCATGCACAGCGCCGAGCGATAGGCGCTGCTCAGCCGGAAGAAATTCGTGAAGCACAGCATCGCCACGATCGCGCACTCGGCCGCGTACAGCGGGGCGTGCGAGACGCACGTCGTGTAGAACCCGTACTGGTTCACGCACCACTCCATGCACGCGTTGTCGGCGCAGTCCGAGACGGCCAGCAGGGCATCCAGCGCGACGAGCACGAGCGTAAAGCATCCAAGCGCCTGGATCGTCTTCGCGTGGATGATCGTGTTCGCGACCCGCACGATCAGCGGCGGAACCGTCTCCCCTCCGGTGCCAACGTCCTCCGAACCGCAGGGACCGCGCGCGTAAAACTTTGGGAAGGCCTTCGCGGTGGCAAGCACGAGGATCGTGAGGAGCGCCGAAAAGATGACGAGGAATCGCGCGAGCATGGCGGACGTCCGCGGTAGCGCAATCACTTGGATGATGGAGATGTAGAGAAAGACGACCGTGCTCATCGTCACACCCGTCACGAAAACGCGCATGCCGCGGGTCTTCGCGATGTAGCGCGTCTGAAGGGGATAGGGATAAGGGCCGTCAGCTGCCGTCCCAAGCATGTGCGCACGTAGCCATCAAAGTTCTCTGAATTCCAACAGAGGCAGAAACAGTCGCACACACACAACACACACACACTCTCTTCTTTACACGCGCGCACACCAACCCACCTGGTACTCCTGTTCCAGCTGCGCGTCGTTGAAGAAGAGAAGGTAAGGGTTCACCTTCGACTTGAGGCGCGTCACAATCTCATCCTGCTTTCGCGAAATCTCCGCAAGCACCATCCGGTCCTCCTCGAGCTCCCCGTCCATGCTCGCAAGCACCTCAGAATCCGCGCGCGGCCGCCCCACGCGCATCATCGCACTCGCCATCTCGGGAATCCCCGCCGACTCCGCCCGGTCACGTGGCGACCCCGGCGGCACTTCGAGGAACCCCCCGTTCACGTGAAAGCCGTCCCCCTTCAGCGGCGCGGTCGCCGGCAGCGCACCCGCAGAGGCCGTCGAGCCCCTCGCATCGATCGTGATCGTGATCGTCTCGACGGGTCCGCTGGGCCGCGGCACGGACACACTGTCCGCCTGCGCCGCCCCCTCGCCCTGAGGCGGCTGCCCCTGCGACTGCCCCTGCCCCTGCGACTGGCCCTGTGACTGCAACTCCGACGCGAGGTGCTCTAGCACTGCCGCGGGCGTCTTTTTCGGATCCTGCGTGGCGTCGATGGTCGCCAGCACCTCGCCCCTTCGCGACAGAATGATCGATCCCCGGTTTCTCCTCCGTGCGCTGCGTGCCTCCGCCGCCGCCGACGACATGTCCACCCCGGATGGCATCCGCGACATCTCCATCGTGGCGCCCTCCCGCTCCGAGACCCCGCCCAGCGACTGACCGCCGACGCTCCCGGAGAAGCTCACCGCGAGGGCATCCACAGGCGCGCTTGCGCTGAGATCGATGACGCTCTCCTTTCTTGTCGCGAGTTCGGGCGCCGCGGCTTCACTTGCAACCGGCGCATCCGCCTTCACAGACTCGCGGCGACTCGGCGGCGACGTCGGTGAGAGGCAGCGCGTGGCCGCGGGCGAGCCCGGCTCCGACGACACGTCGACGAGCTCGTCGTTCACGCCCTTCACATAGTACGCCAGCATGTTCGCGAGCACTGGATGGTTCTCCATTGGCTGCTCGACCTCCAGTTCGTAGCCCAGCGTGAAGCACTGACGCGTGGCCTCGGATATCTTCACGCGACCGGGCGTCCCCGTCGACTCCATGAGTGACGCGATAGTGACGTCCTTGGACCACACGTCGTAGTGGAACTTCTTGATACCAATCACGCCGGCGAGGACGGACCCCGTGTGCACGCCCACGCGCATCGATATCGGCACGTGCTTCCTCGCCGCAAAGCGATTGAGCGTCTGCACCATCTCCATCCCCATTTGCACGACGCGGTCGGCGTGGTCTTCGACAGCCTCCGGCACGCCGCACACGAGGAAATAGCAGTCGCCGAGCGTCTTGATCTTCTCGACCCCGTTGACGTCGGCGAGGTCATCGAACTTTCCAAACAGCGCGCTGAGCAAGTTGACGAGCTTTTCGGCGGTCATCGTCGACGACAGCACCGTGAAGCCGACGACGTCCGCGAAGAGAATCGACACGTTGTCCTGCCGAAGCACCTCCGTCTCGCGCAGCGACGTGTACTGCCGCTGGTGTATCTTCATCTCCTTCGTTAACCGCTCGGCCATGGACCGCGGCAAGCACGACTGGAGCATCCGGGAGGGCAGTCCGGACTCCTCCTTCACCTTGTTCTGCACGCGCGCAAACTCGCGCGCCTGGAGAAACGTCCTCCTCGCGCTCAGGTCGCCCGCGACCGCGTAGTACAGGCCGAGCGAGTTGACGCAGAGGAACGCAATCATGTTGCACACGACCTGCATCGCGAGGTGGTCCGTGTGCGTGTTCGCGACCGACGCGGCCACGGCCTGGTGCGCGATCGACGACGCGAACCCAAGCGCCGCCGTAATGATGAAGGGGAGCGGCGCGAGCGAGTACATGACAATCTGCGCGGCGAGTAACAGCCCGATCTTCGCCTGTGGCGACGCTTCAGGTGCATCCGCGCCGATAATAATGAGCTGCGCGTAGGTGACGACCTCGCATAGCACAGAGATGATCATCCAGTGCCGGTGGTAAAACTGCTTGCGCGTCGTGCACACGAGCAGCATGAGGTAGATGACGAGCGATGCGACGCCCACGCCCAAGTAGACGAGGCGGGACCCCCGAAATTCGTCGCCGGCGATGGCATTGTAGAGTGCCCACGCGAGCGACGTGACAAAGATGAAGACGAGGAGCATGCGAAACCACCGCCCCTTCTCGCGGAGATAGAACTGCCGGTAGAGCACCTCCGTCTCCTTCGAGCTGAATTGCGGGTAGAGCTTGTTGGCGTAACGGCTTTGCGACTCGATACTCTCCGCTGCGGTTGGGGCAACCAGGCAATCGCATGAGATTGCCATCATTTCCGGAATGCCATTCAATCAGACACGCAGGCGCGCACATACACGCATGCCGTGCAGTGTAAGTAGAGAAAGGAGATGGGAGCACGGGATAGCAGGGACATACGCTGCAATACGGCGCACAAACAAACACACCCAACGCGATATATTCACAACGCGAAAAATACACACCCGATGCGATATGTACACACCCAACACGAAACAGCCAGGCCACACAACAAACTCTGATGCGCACACCCCACCTATTGTCTTCTCGATGTTCTTCATGAAGAGATCGTCCTCCGTCCCGTCCTGCGACTGCGCGCGCATGTACTCTGTTTCCATGTTCGCCCCCGTCGATGGGTCCGTGAACATCGTCGACGCGCGCGGCCGCGGATCCCCCAAGGGATCGCTCGTTTTACGCGACGACATTCTCTCTCCTTCTCCCTCCCGGCGACGCGCCGCCACGCGAAAAGCGCGACGACGCTCCGGAAATACGGAGAGAAAGGGTGTCTCCCACTAGGGGACTAGGGCGCTACGGCCCGCGTGTAGTGCGGCGGGATGATGTGCCTTACATGTCCGCAACGCCTTGAACAACCGGGCTCGAAAAAGCACGTGGCGCACAAGAACGTGCCAGCTCGCACGCAAACACAAGGCCCGTGTTCGATTCCTTACGTCCGCACGTCGGTGTGTGATGAAAGACAAACACTTTGAACAATAACTGGCGACGCACAACTCGACTTCGGAGGGTACAGAGTTTCCTAAGACCACACGCGCAAGACAAAGCGCGCAAATGGAAAAGTGGCGCTAAACACTGAAGCGTGGAGAAGGATTGCCTTGAAGTGAGTCTCTGCGTGTGTGGCTGCGGGTTTTGGCACCCTGCATTTCAAGGGACTCGTGAATTGAAAATGTTTTGAAAATACGCCCAAAATTACATCACATGACCAATTCAATGGGCAAGTCCCGCTGTGCGTGGTGACGCACTCATGTAATGTCGTCACAATGATGCTATACGTATTGCCGACAAACGCGTCGTTTCGGTTCCTGAACTCTTAGCGTCCTCAGGCTTTAATTCATCCGCATACTCGTGTGGCCTGTGCAATGTGTTTGTATACCACGCTAGTCATTCGCATTACGGAAACTGCAGTGTCGCCGCAGTCAATATACGCTCAATCCTATTACACAGCTGCACTATCTGAACCTGAGATGGAATTCTCAAGGCGAACACTTTACGCCGGCACGGAAGTGAAGGGCGACGCGCCGGCACACTGCAAGGGGTTACATCCGCGCTGCCAGTCCGCCCGAGAGCGGTTCCTTCGACAGCACATCACAAGGGCAGGGTGCCGACAAACATCGCGCCTTCGACTTCACTTTGCACGACATGCCGGGGCGTATCGCGCGGAATACCCCTCGCACATCTTTCGAAGCTCTTCGCGCACGTGCGTGGGCAAGCGCTGGATCACCGCATCGCGCTCGAAAAGCGCCGTAGATCCGTGCCCGCTCACATACGCGTTGAGCTTCGTCGTCGCTTCGTTCGCGAACATGCTCGCCTTTGACATGTTGAGGCGTTCGAGAAGGTCGCGGTTGCCCTGGAGCGAGTGCTTCTGGTGGTACTCCTCGGCGGGGTAAAAGTGCATCCCACTCGCGACCTCGGTATGCACCGTCTTGCCACTCGACGCCTCGAGCGCGCGCAGGAACTCTTTCGCCTCTTCCTTCTGCTCGGCGTCTTGTGGCCACACGGCGGACATGTACTGGCGACCCCACTTGGGCGCGAACGGGTTGTGCTGCTCCGCGAACTGCTGGAGGAGCTCCTGAAAAGTGATGACTTCGTCGTCGTAGACAATCTCCACGGACTCGGCATGATCCCCTATGCTGTGGTACGTGGGATGCGGCTTTGCGCCCCCGCAGTAGCCGACTTGCGTCGTGATGACCCCCGGAAGCGACCCAAACTGCGCCTCCGGGAACCAAAATCACCCGAGCGCGAACACGGCGCGGCGACGTCCCATTCTCGAATCAGCGGGGAGTTCGTGTCGACGCTTATGAGAAGTTGTTGGGGATGCGCGCGTGGTGTTTTATACACTTTAGCGTGGGAAAAGTGCGTGGGAACGAGCGCAAGAAATGCTGTTGTGCTTTGTCTGGGCTGGTAACACGATGCCCAAAATTGGAAAATTGCCAAAGTGCGTCATCCAATCGAAATGTCGTCATATGGTCGTCACAAGGCCGCGCGCCAAACACAAATTCAAAACTGGAGACAAACGATTCGTGCGCATCCACCTGAGAGAACTCCCCGCGCTGCTACATCAAACTCCCCTTTTCCTTCCTGCACATAGAAAGCCTTCATTTGTACGTTAATATTTTAGAGGAGCATCGCCATCCTATTTGGCCTCTCTCGCGGGAGTGGCCCGTCAGCAAACATGCAGGCGGCGGACAACAAGGAAAACGTGGGCCCAAGGGACCCCCCGACGCCCGCCGACAAGGAGCCGACGCGAAAGGAGCTCCTTGAGCAGTGGAAGGAGGTGCGTTGAAAAAAGCTGCAATCAAAATCTATTTGTGTTTTTCTGTTTGGGCTTGAACTCGGTTGCGTTATGTTGTCGGCGGTGTTGAGCGTGCCGTTAACTCGCATGTGCTCATCTGGTGTCGTCCTCCAACATAACAGCAAAAGAGGAAGGCCGAGTCGACGCCGTCGGGCGATCGCCCCACAAAAGTGCCCAAGACCCCCCAGGCGCCTGCCGTCACACCCGCACCTGCGCCACGGGCTCGCGTGCCACCGCACAAGAGCGCAGCAGTTGGGCAGCGCGACCACAAGACCGGACCTTCGGTACGTGCTTAGTGACAGAATGGTGTGCGCTTGATTTGATCCCACAGACTCAAAGAGTGGTGAATTGTAGGCAAGATTTCGCACGATTAATGGACCTTGATTTTCACGTCTCTGTAGGTTACCCGCACGCCGCACCCGGCAGCGCGCGCCGCCGCCGCGCCCCGCCATGTCGAGCGCACGCCGAGCGCGCACGCGGGCGTCGCTGTCGGCCGCGATTCGGAGCAGCGCAAGCGTGAGCGGCACCTCCTGCGTTACATCGGGAACCACATGGACAATCCCCACGGCATGTTTGGCACACCGCCTAAGAATGCGCACGCAGTCGCAGACGCAGGACACATGGCTGCGCCACGGGACGACGTCATGGCGGATGGCTCGTCGCCGTCCGAGTCTGTGGATGCGGGCGCGGGACGCACGCTGTCGTTTGAGAAGGCGGAGGTCGAGCTTGCTTTCGATGCGCGCACGCAGCTCGACAGCGCGTCGTCGGGCGCTGAGAGCGAAGGGCCCTGCGACGTCCCCAGGCAGCTGAGCGGGGATGCGAAGGCGGCCGGCGCGGAGGTCAATGTGGAGGAATTGCGCGCGGGATATGCGAAAATGGTGGGTGGAAATTATGTTGTATTGTACTCATTGACACAGTCTTCGCCACTTCCCTCAACTGTGTTGACCGAGTGGGCAGATTGGACAGTCGCTTGCTTCGTCGCTGTTGTTAATTCGGCACTAATCCGCTGTTTGTCTGCGCGTTCTGTTCACCGGGCAGGCCGATACTCTGCGAGCCATTGCGGCGGCCGTGGGCGCCCCAACGGACCCTGTGCGTTCTGCGGACGCAATCAAGAGCTGGGTGTTGTCGCTCGTGTCGACCCTCCGAGCGCAGATGGACGAGATTAAGGCGGAGAACGCGCAGGTGGGACGCCTTGTTTTTTGCGTCGAGTGGGGCACATCGCTTATTCGCCCGGCTTAACGCTCGTGCTCACCTGCATGACCGGTGTTGATCCCATCTCAGCTTCGTGTCGCGGCCGACGCGTTGGAAAAGCAGAAGCAGCTTACGGAGGAGGCTGAGAACATGTCCAAGTACTTTTCGATGATGTACAAGGCACGTGGCCCTCAAGCACGCACATGCACGCACACGCCAACTCGCAACGCACACACACACACGCGCGCGCGCGCGCGCATGCACAAGTGCAAGTAATGCAGGAGGCACTGACCCCACTTCATCGCAGATGGCGTGCGTGAACTCGACGGAGTCACAGCCCCAATCCCAAGAAATGCTTCTCTCCTCCACACCTTTTGGCACGCCGCGTCGCAGTCCCCCAAAGCCGCCGGTGCGCGACGTCACACCCGCGGCCCCAGCAGGCGATCCCATTGCGCTGGCAAGGTCGCTCACCGAGGGCATCAGCGAGGAGGACGCGCGTGGGGAACCGATGGACTGTTCGGGTCCCATGGAGGATGACCCGCAACTGCTGACGTTCCTCTCGGACGAGGAAGAGGCACGGCGCGCGTCGCTAGGACAAGCCTCGCCGTCGCCCACGACCGCGTTGAACAGGACCATCACGATTGATCGGCGAGAGTCGCGTGGGTCGTTCTTTTCCGCCAGCGATGAGATTGTCGTCGCCCCGCGCGCGTCGCAGGGGCCGACCGTCGTGCGCAACGCAGAGATGCAAACGGACGACTTTGTGGGCCGCGTGCTGCGCGCCGCAAAGGTCGCCGTCGGCGAGTGCGATCGCCTGCGCTTCTCAAACGAGATTCTGCTCCAAACGGTGGGGCGAGCGTCCGCGTACTATTTGTGTGCGCGTGCCTCTATGATTGTTGCTTTGCACGTGCGCGCACTGAACATAAGCAGCGTCTCACACTTCTTCCTGGGTATACCATGGCGCAGATTCTGGAGTTGCGATCCAAACTCGAATCGTCGGAGAAGTCCGCGGCCGACCGTTTGCTGATGCTCGAGGGCAAGCACAAGGAGGAGATCACGTGGGCTGACGCTGTGCGATGTTGGACCACTGATCGCCTCGCTTGATCTGGAAAGGGTTCTCTTTCCTTTCTCCGTTTGTTCGCACCGAATGCTCGCCTCCCCGGCGCTGTCTCTCTCGTGTTGACAGGGGTCGCTGGACAGCCTTCCACGATTTCAGCCGCTCTCGTCTTGACACGGGTTTTCAACCCTTCCGCGCAGCGAGTGGCAAGAGCTCCTCCACAATACCGTGCAGGACATGAACGCCAATCTGCAGTCGGCACTCCGCGCGTCCGTCGAGAAGAACAAGGCCATGCAAATGCGCCTCGAGAGATCCAACGAACGCGTCGCATTGCTCGAGTCGACGCTCCGTGCTCTCGGCCACGAAATTCCCGACGATGTCGGTGAGTGTTGCGCCCAATTGCGATAATTGCGGTTATAAGTGCCATGTCCTAATGCATCGCTCCATGCGCAGGGCTGCAGAGCCGTCGCACTGTCTTTGAAGGTGCCCCTTGAGGCGTTGTCGTTATAGTTCGCGTCTTGAATCAGCAGCGTAATCGCATTTGAAGAGGGCGTGCGTGCGTGCATCGCGTTTGGGCGCAGCGTTGCGTTGCACATTGTGTTTCATACAGAGGCAAATACGAGCTGGGCTTTGATTGCTGCGAGTGCGAGTAGGGGTCCTAAGGCTAATCACGATAAGCCACAGTGGCGCTATTTACAGCATTGTGCGTCGCTTCCAGAGCAAAGCACATTACAACGCGCAAAATGCACACGAAACAAAGACAACACGACGCAACGCAACGAAGACGAGCCAAGCATGAAAGAAAAAACGGACAGTAACGGCACGCCACGAGATGAACCGTCCACGCAGCCCCTGCTCTTAGCCGGTCGCCGGCTGTGCGTCCGTGCCACCGAGTGCGTCGATAATTTCGCGCGCGGCCGCACGCCGCGTGGGCTCAATCTCGAGCATTCGGCCAAGCAACAGCTGCACAAACGACGGCATGTCGCAGAAGGGGCGCGTGCGAAGGCCGTTCTGACGGAACGCCAGAAATTCTGGGCACACGTCCGCAGCGACGTCCCAGGGTATCCTCGCCAGGAGCAGCGCAAAGAACACCACGCCGCAGCTCCAAATGTCCGCCTTCCGACCGTCAAACGGTTGCCGCATCGGTGCCGGTTGTCGCTTCGAGGTCGACGGCGATTCGTAGGGAGTCGAGTCGCTCGACCGAGAGTCGCCATCATTGACAGGGGATGCCGAGCTCTCGCTCACCGCACGCGGCTGCGCAGAGACGGCCAGGTGCTGACCAGAGGACGAAGAGAGCATACTGCCGGTGAAGCTGTTGCCGGCGACGCTGCCGTCTCGGTCGGAGCCCCGGCTAAAGCGAGGTCCCAGGCGGGTGGAGAGTTCTGGCGCTGCGTACGCCGTCGAACCTCGCGCGTGTCGCGGGGGATCAGAGTCCACCATCTGCATCGAATTGAGGGGTGGATGTCACGCGATTTGGGACGTGAGAAGGACGCACTGCACATCTCGCCGACTGCATCAAAACGTAGTGTTCGGTGCCGGAAACTACGCAATGCAGACGTGTGTGACTCGCACGCGCGCATAGCCACCCCGTGAAGGAAGTGCCCACACTTCGCGACACGCACCGCCCCAAGCCCAAAGTCGCCGAGGACGAGCGCACCCGAGGCATTGATTTGCATGTTCTCCGGTTTGATGTCGAGATGACACACGCCGACGCCGTGAATGTGGTCCACCGCACGCATCAGCTGCACAAAGTACGTAACGGCCATGGAGGGCGTAACGCACTTGCGCGTGAATATCATGTCGAACATGTCGCCGCCGGTGCATAGCTGTTCGGGAGTGAATTGCAAGGGTCAACTCAGGGACACAACTAATTGCGCACAAGCACACACACGCACATGAGCCTCTCGGCAAACACAAGCGTCGCATACACAAGACCTGCAACACGCACACGAATATATACATACACAAGACCTGCATACACGCACACGAATACATACATACACAAGACCTGCACACACACACACGAAGCCGTACCTCGAAGAAGAGACACGACAGGCGCTTCGTGTTGTGAATGTACGGGGGAACGAGCGGGATGATGTTGGGGTGGGACCCAACAGCCAGGTTGACGCGGTATTCGTTGTTGAACACCTCGACGCCCTCGGCGCTGTGCTTCGTCAGCACTTTCATGGCCACGCGAAGGCCGGTCTTGAGATTGGCCGCTGTTGGAGTAAGGAAGCACGCGCGATGAGCGCGCTTGATCTGCTACAGCAAATTCAAACACGAAGAACATAGCGCAGTTACGAATATAAGAAAACACACGTGCGCTACGACCACAACGCAGACACACGCAGCCCACCTTCGTACACGCGGCTGTAGCTGCCACGCCCCAGCGTCCGCACAATCCGATGGCCTGCGATCACAACGCTGCCGTCCCGTGACAGGGTCGTGGACGAACCCGACAGCGATGCCGCCAGCGAGTCGTCCGACCCACGCTTCGCCCCCTCGCCGCCCTCCACTTTACCACTGCCGGTAATTGCCGAGAGGCTCGATCGCGCGCTCATTGCTCCGGTGACTGAGACTGTCGGTTCCGAGTGTCGCCCGTTATGGGGCGTTGCAGAGGCGCGCAGGGACATGCCCGCGGCCGACAGCGGCGAGATTTCCGCAAGTGACACCGACGAGTTGCCACTCGGAGCGGCCCTCTCGTCCTCCGCGCTGTCGACATCGTCGTCGCTCAAAACAGCGCTCAACCGAGTCGCAAGCGGACGAAATGCACTGCGGCGACCCGCGGTCGCACCGCCACCCACGCGCAGCGTCGGGGAGGCGCTATCTGCTCGCAGCGCTGGAGAGAGAGCTGGCGGCGGTACAGTGACAGCCGTCGGCGCGAATGCAACCACAGGCGACGACGTCGACCCCAATTCGCTCCGCGACCACCATGAGCGGCCACCCTTGGCCGAATTCACAGCTTCCTTCTCAACGACAGCAGCCGCAGTTTCAGCTCCGCTCGCGACTTCGTCCACATCCCCTCCGCTGAAAGGACTGCGCGGCCGTTCTCGCACGCCCACTTCGACAGCGTTCGTCCGCCGCCGCGGGCCACTGGCGCCGGGGCTCGCGGGTAACGACGCGACCTTGTCCGACACAACATCGGCGCTGCGCAACGCCAGTTCCTCGCGCGTGCGCAGGGAGGGCGACCTGGCAAGGTACACGCCCTCATAAGGTCCGTCCGAGTCCCCGTCGCTGTCCGCAGAGACGCTGATGGAGGGCGGTCCCTCGACACGCATGGCGCG
This sequence comes from Pigoraptor vietnamica, assembly GCA_943704525.1. Taxonomy (NCBI): domain Eukaryota; class Filasterea; order Ministeriida; family Capsasporidae; genus Pigoraptor; species Pigoraptor vietnamica. The sequence goes on from CALSCQ010000505.1 coordinate 20,096, forward strand.
CAGCAGGTCGGTAACGTGACGCGTGCGTGCGGCATCGATTTCCTCTGACGAACGCTCCGGCGCCGTTTGCGCACCGCCATCATCCTCATCGTCGCGAATGGAACCGTTCAAAGACGCATGCGACACGCTTGCCTCGCGGGAGCGCGATGACGGGCTCTGCTTGAACGGGACGTCGGGTAAGGACTGTACGCTGCCCCTTGCGCTTCCCGGGTACGGCGGTGTGAGGGACGACGTCAGAGACAGACGCGCACCGTCGTTGCCGCGCAGCACGCGACCACGTGGAGCCATGTCGCGCAAGAAGGCACACGAGTTATAGAGGAGGAATCAAGAACGACGGCTGTGGGCGACCGCAGACAGCCGTTGTGGCGGGGCCATTAGCCCGAATGCGCACTATCGGCCCATGCTTGCGCTTCTTCTCAACCGACACTATTCAAACAGCATTTCAACGACGAGGCAATAGGCGCATGGAAGGGAAGGGAGAGCCTTTTTTCGGCACAATTGAAGAGGTGCGTGCGCACACACAAAATGGAGGGACGATGGGCGTCATTGCATTTGGTGGTTGTGGCGGTTACCTTCCTTCCCGGAAAGGAAACTAAGGAAATCTTCCATACCATTCATAGATTTATTCTTCTTTAAATGGAAAGAAAGTTATATATGGTTACTATAAACAGACCAATGGCTGAGCGGGATGCCATATATAGCTACATCCCACCGTCTGTTACAGCGCATGTTACACACCGTCCCACAAGCCAGTCGTCGCAAGGGTCTGTTTGCGTGCGTGCACGTCCCTCTCGCACACCGCGTCTTCTTTGGTTATGATAAATTTCTTGAATTTATTGCCCTGAGGGTTCCGAGCGCCGCTGTGTTGGGGTGCCATTTCAAGCCTCCGGCGCGGTGGATGCGTCGCCCTCTTCTCTCTCTCTGACGAAATGAAGCAAGCCGTACACACACTCGAGCTGGCGTCGTGCATACTTACTTTTCACGTTTCAGCAGGTGCATCCTTCTGCTAAGCACGTTCGAGGGACGAGGTACGTCGCCGGAGGTACGTTTGTGTGAAGAACCGCGCTGTAGTTCTTTGCGTTATGACGCGTTTGCAATGACTCTGCCGCGTTTTATCACGCCTCCCTGTCGCCCGATCAGTAAGGGCAGCGCCCGCAGTACCCGCACTCACTGTCGCACGCGGTGAAGTCCTCGGGCTCTCCCTCAAACTGGAAGACGCTGTCTCCAGCCTGTTACATGATACCCCATGTACGGAGTGAAGTCTCGGCTGGACGTGTCGCCGCTGTATGAACGGTCGTCGTCGTCATGGTCTCGCGCGGTGCGGAACGAGTCTTCCCCACGCCCCTGCACTTTAAAGAAGCCTGTACCGATTGATTGATTGTCAGAAATGGTGTGCGCAGGCAGACGTGCGATTGCAAGAACGCACCGGAAAACTCCTCACAGAGTCGCAGCTGAATTTCTTCGCACGCACGCGCGAACTCGGGCGACATGCACATCGAGTCCAGTCGCTGGTCGCGGTCCGTGGGCTCCGTGACTTGAAGTGGGTCCCACCACAGTGCCCAGCCGTGCCGGCAGTTGTTACACTCGCTCCGCGTGCAAATGTACTCGAATCGCGCAAAAAGGTTGGTTGTGGCGCGCGCATCGCCGCTCTCCCATTCGATGGTCGCGTTCACGTATGTCCGTCCTTCGTGTGTGCGCTTGATGTCGGCGAGCACGGCGTGGTAGCGTTCCATGTCAAACGTCTTTGTGATGTTGTAACGGTTTGCCGCGAATTGGGTGAACGTGAACTCGCGATCGCCGTGGCCGGCGCTGCGATAGCACGGAGCGGTCGCAGAGGAGGAACTCATCTTGACTTTTTGCGGACAGAGAGAGTACCTCTTTGTGGGCACTTAAAAGCTGGCCCATGACGGCTTCTGTCTCAGCAAAAGCACGTCATAATCAGCAGTTCAGTCCCGCCGGCCGGTTAGCCTGGTTAGCCATCACCACAAATCACCCCGACTGTTTTGCTGAACAGCCCGCGAACGGCGCGGGCAAAGCGCCCGAGTGGAATGCTGGCGCCCCCTCCCTGCCTCTCCGGTCCTCTGTTGGTACCATGCACATACCGATCAGTAACACCTTGACAGGACTTAGTCAGTACAGTTACTGCGTGAGGGGAACGGCCTGCCGACTTGATGGCGGCAACTGAACAGTCTGTGCCGGACGGTGTGTGTTGGTATTTCACGCCCGGTCACGTTCATCTAAGTGTCCTGACGTGACTGTGGTAATCTTCCCGGCAGGTCCACGCCGAGTGTCGGCGGAAGCGCTTGAACTGACCGAATTCGGCATGCCGTTCAGATCCAAACTGAAGCGACCGGCAACCGCCGACCCGCCGGCCTGACGGCACTGTACAACTTCACGGCCGGCGGGCCACGTCTTTGAGCCGTCAGCGCCAAGGCCGCCGCTGACGTGACCAGCCGTGAATATGGCCGGCTCCGGCCGTGTGACTGCCGGCCGCGGCCGCGGGGTCAGCCGAACTGCGGCCCGGGCGCCGAGTACCGGCTGAGTCGGAGGCGTCGCACCGGGCGACACAGAGTGGCGGCCCGACTACTGCTGTCTTCGGAACTGATGAGCATCGAGGGCTTTGCAATGAAATTGAGACTGAGGTGCAGGATCACCCACGTTACCATCGGGGCAACCACCGGCTGGGGATGTCAATGGTACAGTGGTAGTGACGTCGGTTTGCTGATTTGGGCAAACCTCCTCAGTGTTGTGTCACCTCGGGATTCGGCGAATACAAAGTTGATGTGTACATCGGACTGAGCTTTCTTTCTTTCTTTCTTTTTTTCTTTTTCTGTAAGTTGTTTGCTAGTTGAAGTCACAGTCTATGAAGAAGGGCGACCCTAAAGTTTGTTCTGCTGACGCTTGTTTCGCGTCGGTTCACGCGGCGCCCGGGCCGGCGCGTCGGGGGAAACAGTTGGCCCGCACCCCCGACGCCGCCTGCGTTGATTGTGTCTGTGTGGTGCCGCCGCTTATCCCACTGGCATTGGAAGCATGCCGCAAAACGCGGACGACACCTCTCCACACCCTGCGTCGGCCACAGCGGCGGCAGAGATGATTGCGGAGCGTCGGCGGCCTCACGTCGCGCCGCTGTCGGGTGCGGAAGTGGCTGTGCGCCGGCTGTCGAAGCTTGGTTTCGCAGTTTCCGTCATGGCCATGTCGTTGATGATAATCTGCATCGCTCTCCCCGCCGATTCATTGCCGTGGTTTGCGAGCCCATCTCTCGACAATTCTTTGGGCGGTTTGCGTTCTTTTCAATTGCGAGCGAATCTCGGCGAAATATGCGGCTTTCGTCGGATAACACTCGCGCGGGAGTGTGTGGCATACAAAGATGGGGACAAAGTGCTCACGGACGACCCCGCCTATCCCTCAATTGCGGGAATTGCATGGACTTGGAGACTTATCGGATCGCTTTCGTTCACGCTGGCCGTCGCGGCAACGACCTGTGCGGCCGCGTGCAGTGTTTGTGCTGCCGTGTGGGCTTTCAGGATTGTCTTCTCGCGCCCGGCGTTGCAGAGGCATGCGCAGAGAACAGCGGCGAAGTACGATCGGTTCTTCCTCGTTGTTGGCATCGCAATCGCAGCGGGTGTGTTTTCCGGTGAGTGCTGCCGTACTGCCGTACATTTGGTATGTCCCCTGACCGGCGTTTTTATAGTGAAGTGTGCACAGTCACGCCGGCCGGTCAGTCGGATGGCACCTCGCAGTCGTGAGGTTGTGTGAGGAGGCAAATTCGATTGTCATTGTGCCGCGGCTGAGTCGTGATGCATGTACTTGTATGCGAGTCAATATGTGCCCCAGCGGGAATAGAAATGCATGCGGCAACCGCCGGCGGCATGACCGACAATGCGCGCTCATGTACAGTGGTAGCACTCCGGCGGCTGCATTGGGGTTTGGCGTCAGCGGTCAGGTTGCTCAAGGCGCGCAGGAGACGTTCAGTGTGTGGTAACGCACCGCTATCAAGGTCGTACTCATGTGCCCTGTATTCTGCGCAGCGTACTTGATGATAGGGACATACTTCTCGATCGTCTACGTTGTTGGGGCCGTGCGCATTAATTACGTGATACAAGGGACTACCTGCTTCGTCCTGAACGCGGTCGCTATCGTCCTCGTATTGGTCGCCGCCGCCATATTGCTTCGCGCCCGTGACGTCGCAAAGGCAATTGAGCATGCTGCCGGCCGCCCCCCCACGGCCGACCCCGTGCAAGAACGACAGGCTAGTACTCTAGGCTACGTTTGTTGTACTGCGAGTGCTTCTAGATCTGAGTCTGTCGGATTAGATCTTAGCTGATGGCAGTCGTCCGAAAGTGACTGGTGGCGCCTCGCATGTTACAATATTTCACCTTGTTTACATATTTTTGTCGCACACAGGTCACCTCACGTGTGGGACGACGATATCTTCTTCGTCGTGGCCGGGGGAACGGAAATGCGGCGCCTTAGCATGTCCGACCTGGACGGCTCTCGGCGTCTCGACGGCGACGCGCATCACCAGCACGACGGCCATCACAATGTCGACGAACACGGGCGGGGTCGCGAGGAGACAGCCGGCAGAGCACGCGTATATGCCGTCGAGGACCTACCCATGCAGCGAATCGGGCCCGCCAACGAACCTCACGCTCTCAACTGTAATTACGTTGTCGCCATTCCCGCCGCTACGGTGGAGGCACCGGCGCCTGCGCCGCGAGTCAATGCACCCGAGGCCGGTGTTCCGAAACGCGCCTCACGCACAGACATCGAGGCGCCCTGGGACGACATACCGATCGGCCTACTGACGCGCATACGTCGAGAGCAGCTGGAGCTGAGCGGTGAGCTCGGTGAGGGACAGTTTGGCGCCGTCGTCGAGGGACTGTACAGGGAAGACTCGCGCAGCACGGGTGAGGCGGTCGCTGTGAAGATGATCGCGGCGGGCGCCGACTTCGACCGAACGGAGTTTCGGGACGAGTGCATCCTGCACGGCTCGCTGCGACATCCCGCGATTGTACGCGCGATTGGCATATGCGAGACGCGGAACGAGTTTCTGTTTGTGCTGGAACTGATGCCCTTCGGATCGCTCAAGAGCTACCTCGAGAGGAATTACGGGCGGCTGCCCTTCGAACAGCTGCTGGGCTATTGCGCGCAGGTTGGTGTCACGCAGCCCTTCTGTTAGTCTGCCTGCACTTTGTCGAGTGCATCACCGACGCAGATGGCACCCCAAACTTGCAAACTTTCTTACTATTATCGGCCCACCAGTCGTTATTAGTGCCGTTTTTGCCGCTGGCGGTACTCAGTACAAGGCTTTCTCTTATCAATGCCGGCCGCCGCCGACCTTGACTGTAGTTATGAACACAGTAATGAGTCACCATCACCGGCTTCTCTTCGCAGATTGCGAGCGCAATGGCGTACTTGCAAGAGCGACGGCTGGTCCACCGGTGTGTTTCCTGTCGACAGACGTCTGTCACTGACATGGATCTAATGTCACTGTAATAGCTCCGCTGGTGCGCCCGGACAATGGGTGTACGGCCGGCGGCACTTTTTATTTCTTACTCTGTTCTCTGACAACACGGCCTGTGCCCACGGCAGAGATCTCGCGACCCGAAATGTGCTTGTCGAGACGGAAACCCACGTGAAGGTAGGGTGCCATGGCGTCTCTTGCTTCGCTTGTACAATAGATCTCAGCCCGGCAATTCGCAATATTTGTCAACATTTGGCCGACTGCCGCCGGCCCGCAACCGTTACGGTATCGTGCAATGTTATCACATTCAGTCCAATAGCACTTCGAATGGCATACTGATTTGCAGTCTTCCAAACGCAGCTGACGGACTTTGGCCTTGCGCGTCCCTTGAGTGGCGTCGAGCGCGTGTACGAGAGCACGCGAAGCCGCCGCATGCCCCTGAGATGGATGTCGCCGGAAGCCATCCGCTACAATCGGTTCGACGTGAAAACGGACGTGTGGAGCTTTGGTGAGAGGCATGGGTCCGAACCAAACCGTGCGAACTGTCCTCTGCTGCCACCGTCGGCAAGAATCGCTTTGTCGTTTATTTGCATCTCAATTATTCAGCCGCCGGCGATTGATCGGTGTGTTGCCGACTGTCCAGTGAGCCACGATCTAATCCATAATCCATCTGCGCTGGCGCAGGCGTACTCGTGGGAGATCTTCTCGTTCGGCGCAATGCCGTGGAAAAACCACTCTGCAGAGGACATGGTGCGGCGCGTCGAGGCGGGCGAGCGACTACCGCGCCCGTCCGCGTGTCCACCGGTCGTATACGACGTGGTTTTGGTCATGTGTTGGCTGGCCAATCCCGTCCTCCGGCCGGACTTTTTGCAGCTGTGCGACATGCTCGACCAGTGTCACGATGATGTGGGATAAAGCTTTCAGTTTTACCGCGCTCGCGGTGCAAACTGCTCGGTAGATCCTTGGTGCATTCCAAAATTTAATGTCGTCCAACGCGTGGGTTGGATTGCGGCACTCGATTCGCTATCCCGTGACACAACTATTGAGCCCGATAACTGAAGCGTTCTCCCCTTCCGCCTTCATCCTTGACCTTAAGTCGGACCTTGCGACAGTACATTCACGGGTACGACCTCAAACGCCCCCCTCGCGCACAATACGAAACGCCTCCCAGCTGGTCGAGGGAACAATTGCGCCCGCATTTGGGACGGCCATAATCGTGCGCCAGCCTTTGTCGGATATCGGGACGTCGCCACGAACGGAGACATAGAACGGCCTCTCGTAGCCCGAGTAGGTGGTTTTCAGCCCGACGACGTCGCTGTAGCGGACCACCGCAGAGGACAAGTCCGAGACAATTCCTGCGAAACTCTGAAGACTGAGCGGACGGCGGAGTCGACGGCATCGACGGCACACCTACACGCACACGCAACTGGACGACGCACGCACCTTGAGCTTTGCGTATGTCGTTTTGAATTTGGCTCACGGCACTCGAAAGTGCTGCAATTTTGTTAAGCGCGCCCTGCGCACTCGTCGCCGCGCCTTGCGCCTGCCCTGTCGAGTTCAATGCCAGTTTGACGATCCAAGTCAACCACGGTGTTACATGCCTGACACTCGACGGCATTGCTTTCTCGAGTCGGTAACGAAAACGCAGGGCCATTGACGGGACCGAGTCCGCCGGCCGGCAACCCAACAACAAAAAAGGACGCAGGAGTCGAAACCGACCGATCTTCAGGTCACACACCTCTCAGGAACTGCTGAAACGTGTTGGCGGCCCTCAGGTCTTCAATCTCTTTGCGCGTATCCGTCGAGTTGAGGTCCACAAACATCGCCTGAAGGCTCGAGCGGTCGCGTTCAAAGGTCATCATGTCGACCGAGAGATTGTCTGCGGCGGCCTTCAGCGACGAAAGCTCCGTTTGCAGGTGGTCGACGCGCTTCTCGAGCGCAGGGATGACGACGAGCGCAGCGACGAAGACCGCAACCTTGACGAGAGTGATGACCCACTCAAAGTTCTTGAGGCGTTCGGCAGCATCGTCAAAAAACTTCTGGATCCGTCCACACAGCGACAGTGGCTTGGGACTGGCATGCGCAGGGCCGTCACTTGTCGCCGTGTCCTCCGTCAGAGCCATCAGGTAGGCCTTCTCAGCGTCGCTGCCGTGGCGTGCCATTCGTGTTGCCCGTTGAATGCGGGTTCTGCGACAACGTCAGTTGCAAAGAAACTTACATTGCCTTACGATCTTGGTCGATCGCCGCCGGGTTGCTCTGATTGTGTGCGTTCGTGTGAGTGTGCGTGTGCGTGCGTGCGTGAGTGTGAGTGTGCGTGTGAAGCTGTGTGTGTGTGTGTGCGAATGATTGCTCAGTAGGGATAACTCGTTATCGACCATATTGGAAGCACATAACGAATGCTGAACCGTCGGCAAGACGTCGCGTTAACGACAACTCTCGAGCGAGCGAAGCAACGTCAGCCGACAGTACGAGAACGGCCAGGGAGAAGTAATATCTGGTCACGTGATCACACTGAGAGCACCATCTCAGTCCGATCTGGCGCCAGCACGAGATGATGAGTCAGATGATTTTGGGCGGCCGGTTGCGTAACACTCCCCCATCGAGCGGCGATCGTTACCCGGCTGGGTACCGCCGGCCGGGTTTGGCTGTTCGCGCGTGTGCAGCCGCCGGAGGGCCAGTCAGCCGGCAACGGCCCTGGCTACCGGGCGCCCACTGGCATCCCGGCTGTCATGCGGTTCGGTGAATGTCAACTTGTGTGGGAAACATCGCCACTGCGAACCAGGGAGAAGCTTCAACGCAACAAGGTGTCTGTGTGTATTGATAGGGTCCCGTCTACCGACACACGCACAGATACCTGACGACACACACACGCACACTCACGCACCACACACGCCGGCACACACGCACACACGCACAGCACGCCGCGCAAAATAAATTCCGTCGACAAGCCGGCGCAATGCTGGACGGACGGACGATCAGGTGCAATTCTTGACCGCCATCTCAATGGCCTTGGCCGTGATGCCACACACAGCCACGCACGCGGCAGCCGCACCGGGAGCGAGCCCGCCGGCGCTTATCCCAGACATGATTGTTCCTGCGCCAATGCACGAAAAGCAGCCGGGACCCGCTTTAGCGGCAGCGAGGGAGCCACGACGCAGGCCGACAGCTTTGCCCGGCAAGCGAGCCTCTGTGCAAGACAGACGGGGTCGTCGAATTTGGACTGGCACTTGATCTTCCACTTGCTCATGCCGCAGGGGTAGTTGGGCCCTTCACGAGGCAGCTCTCGTTGGGATTGCACGCCGCGTCGGCACTGCGCAGTTATTGCCATTCAGATAAGACCAACTGTGCGTCACAGTGGGCGATGCAAATGGCAGGGGAGGGAAGGACGCGCTGTGAGAACTCGAAGGCAATCTGGACAATGGGGTCGAGTTCAGCACGCATCACAGCTGCAGACCGTGACGGACCTGACGAAGACGGCAGCCGCGAAGAAGAGGTAAACGCCGTTGCGTCCGAGGGCCATCTTGAAGAGGATGCGTGAGTCTTTCGCTGGGCCTCGAGTGGAAGACGCCATGAGACTTTCACGCTTCAGTTGTTGGAAAGCAGGGGTTCAAGACTTGCCGGCGTGAGTCTTTCGCTGGGCCGCGAGTGGAAGCAGGGAAGAGCCATGAGACTTTTCGCGCTCGGTTGTCCGGGAGAGAAGGACTAGTGTTCAAGACTTGCGTGAGTCTTTCGCGCTCGGTTCTCGAGTGGAAGCAGGGGGTCCTGAGCCGAGCTGCTCAGTGCATCTGCGCCGTGCCTCTTTATACCCATCGCAAGCACACCGTGAGCATGCCTGGCGAAAATAAATGGCACGACAGGGGTTTTTTCGCCGGAAGCCCATACTCGGCTCGCACAGTAACGCACACTACACTGACGACAATAGCCGTGTACAGACTTTATGAACGGCATGAAACCGTTCGTTGGTCCATAGAGAAAAAAAATCCCACATAGCAACGCACACATTTCCGACAGCACAACAGCGACTGGAAAATAATACGTCAGTCTGAGGTTTCTCTCGGACATGACGAACAAACTCAGCCGGGTGCGGAACGGACATGACGAACCGGCAAACTCCACGGGGGGCTAAGATAGCCCCCATGGCAAACACAGCTGGACGGTACCTTGTTTCCGTTGTTGTTCCGCGAGACATTTCCACGGCAACGCACACTGCAGCAGCAGCACGAACAAGCAGGCGTCATTCTGAGGTAGTTCGTCTTAGCACAACGACAGAGCGCCGTTTAACGCACAACGTGACAGGGGTTTTTTCGCCGCACACCAGAGTAACAATTTCCGTTACAACACACGTGCGAACCACGTGACCGTCGACAGGGGGCGTTGTCATTTTTGGCTACTTCTCGCGGTCCTCCTTTTGGAGCCCTTTCCTCTCTATGCGCCGAAAATGCGCCCGTTCAGCGCCGCGGTCGCGGTCCTCGCGCTCTTATGCGCGTTGCCGCTGGCCACGTCGGCTGCTGCCGGGCCCGTCACGTGGGTTGTGGCGCAGCTGGCGGCAGATTCCGTGCTCGATTTGGGTCCCGGCATGCCGTCCTTCACGGGCGTTTTCGGCACAGGTTTCTATGGTAAGGCACTGGCCGGCGCGTACGTCCCTTCGCTCGACGCGGTGCTCTTTGTGAGTGCGGCGCAGTGCGTCGATATGCCGCCGTTCGTCCCGCAGTCATTCAACGGGACGCACGACGTCCACCGCCTTTTCAAGGTGCAACCGAGCGATGCCGACGGCGGTGCGGCGTCCGGTTCGTGGCAGTCGACAGAGGAAGAGGGCGCGTTTGTTGCGTCTTGGCCGTTGGACGCGCCCCCGCCGTGCTGCTTGAAGCCCGAGGTCGTCCATGGGGGTGATGCCATGCCCGACCTCTTCTTCCTCACAGCGCTGTGCTTTGCGGACGGAAGCGCGTCGGGGGGTCAGGCGCCCGTGCCGACATTTCTGGTGCTGAACCTGACGTCGCACGCGTGGTCGCGTGTCGTTGTGCCCGAATTCGCCGACATGCCGCCGTCCGGAGGAGGGAGGAGAGCGCCGTCACCATCGTTCGGCCTCCCATTCTTCCGCCACGCAATGGCCGCTGTCGACACCGCCGTGTACATGTACGGCGGCGTGGTGCCCGGGTCGTTCTACGAGAGCCCATCGCACTTTGTCGTCTACGCGCAAGCATCGATGGTCGTGTACGACGTCGCTCATAACACGTGGACCCGGCGGGCGTTTGAATGCGACGCCACTGTGGGCACCCTGACGCCCCGGTGGCGCCAGCCGTTCGCGCCGTTTGGACAGCCATTGGCGACGTCGACGGACCCCAACGATGCGTGCAAGACCGTGTACGACGACGGGCTGCAGGAGAATCTGAGGCCCGCGTACTGGGTCGATTCGAACGGCACCGCCTACGACGTGGTGACGGTCACTTCGCTCCCGTGCGTCGTGGCACCGCCGCTGTACGGCCACTCGATGGTCTACGACCCCTCGCGCCGTGCGCTGCTCGTCTTTGGCGGGCTCAAGGACGGCGAGGGAATCGATGGGCTGCGATACAACCGGCTCGCGTACGCGTATGCCGTCGACACGGACGCCTGGCTATTCGCGATCGACGCCGGTGAAGTGTCGGGATACGGTTTCGGGGCCGTCGCAGTCACTGATAACAGAATTTCGTACTTGCCCGGTTGGCGACCCCTTAGTCGTGCGTCCGCTGCCACCCCGGAGGTGGGGACGTACTCGCAGGCACTGCTGACGGCGCCTCTCTCGGAGTTTCCCACTCTTGCGCGATGGGACGTCCAGTCCATTTTTGGGATGTCCGGACCAACACCTCTCACCCCGCGCATGGATGCCGTGTTGGCAGGCACGTGCGACGGGGACCTACTGGCCGTTGGGGGCGCGCGTGTTGCGGAGGGCGAGATGCACGATGAGGTAGTGCTCATGTACGCGTCCGAAGGGACGGCGAAACGGACGGTCGTCTCGGCGAACGTCACGTCAGTGGCTGCCGGACAGACAGTCGCCGTGCGGGCGCGTGTGAGGGACGCCACCGGACGCGCGCTCCATCACGGTCGCACCGTCGTGGCCGGATTCGCAACGCACAACGGCACGGGCCGCACGGGGCCGCTGACGTTCGCGCACGCGGGCGCCGGCGTTTTCGAGGCGCATCTGTACGTGACTACAGCGGGCAGGTATGAAGTGACGGTGCTGGTGAACGGCAACGTCGTGCCCGGCGAGCCGCTGTCGGTGACTGTCTCGGCGGGTGCGCCAGTGCCGGGACGGTGCGCGGCCATCGGCGTGCGTGCTTCGTTCGGACAGGCGGCGCCCGCGGCGAATCGGTTCCGAGTGGCGTGTCTCGACGCCTTCAACAACGCGGTGGAATTGCGCGAGGACCACGGCGTGACGTTTGCGCTGGACCCGTTGGCGGGGCTGGACCCTTCGTCGCCGCTCGCCGTGTCGTCGGCGGTCGTGATTCAGACGGGCGTTCGCGGCGGCGGTTTGGTGGAGTACGTGGCATCGCCCGGCGTGTACCGCGCGCGACTGTCTGTCGGCGGCGCACCCGCGCTGCCGGTGCCGTTGGACGTGAGCGTCGAGCCGCAGGCCTGGCAGCTGGGCGGGGACAACGAGTATGCGGCCACGCGCACCGTTTCGCTCGGACTGTCGCGGGTCGTGTTTGGAGGGCTCGTGGCCGTGTGCGCGTTTGTGGCAGCGCTGGCCGTTGCGTGCGGCGCGTGCGCGGCGCGATACCACCAGGTGAGGGTCTTCAAGCGCGCCATGCCGACGTTTTTGGGCGTCATGTGCGCGGGGATTGCGTTGTACATGATGGGGATTGTCGGCGAGCTCGTGTCCACGGAGGCCTCGTGCGTGGCATCCGTATGGCTGGAGCACGTGGGGTTCTCGATGTACTTTGCGGCACTCGCCCTCAAGACGTACCGGCTGGAACGCATATTCCGCAACGAGAAGCTTCGGCAACTGAGGCTGTCGAATGGCAAGCTCGCGACACTGCTCGGGATTTCCGTGGGGGTGATTGCCATTTACCTCGCCGCGTGGATGGTCGCCGACATGCCGGGTCTCGCAGCGAGCGCGCGCGCACAGACGGTGCGAGGCTCGAACGGAACGCTCACGTACACGACGGTCGAGACGGTGACGATGTGTCGCTGGGGCGTGTGGCAGTTTGCGCTGCTCGCGGTCGAGTACGTTTCGTTGATACTTCTGAGCGCGTTTTGCCTGCGCGTGTTGGACGTCGACACGGACTTTAACGAGTCGCGGTTCATCGCCTTCACGGTGTGGAATTTCGTCGTGCTCGGCGGATTGCTCGTTCTTATTATCAATTTTTGGACCGACAGCGTCTACACGCCCGACTTTTATTACGGCCTACGAGCCGCAGGGACGTGCATACCGTCGTTCATGGCGCTCGTTCTCATGTTCGCGCCGAAAGTGGTGCGTGTGTACAACGGGACGGGCAATCTGTCGGCAGCCACGTCGTCGATACGACCGAGGCCCATTATGGGCGGCGAGTCTGTCTCGTCGCTGGCGGCCAACTCCGGGCGCGTGTCCGTATCATTGTCCCTGCGCGAAATGCGCGAAGTGGGCGCTGCTTTTGGATCCGGGCGTGGAGAGGGTTACGCCGTCGCTGATTCCGACCTGTAAAGTAACTTTCACACATAGGTGCGACCAAATATTCTACGAGATCTCGGCACAAATACCTTAGACCAAAGTAACGTTACTCCGCATTGCACTACCTCAGCAATCGCCTCTCTTTCTTTCCCCGTCGTTCTTACTCTTTCTTTGTGTCTTTTTGTCTTCTCTTTTCGTGCGTTACGCCGCTCGCTCGTAACACTGGGCGGGAATGGCAGCCCGCATTGACAAGAATCAAAAGTACGATCGACAGATTCGGTGGGTTTTTGGTTAGGCGAGTGCGGCGAGTGCGCGCGCGCTTGTGCGTGAGAGAAAGGGAGGGCTGTCTTGGAACATGCGTGCGAAAGGGGCACAAAGATGTCTGTCACTTTGTCCCTTCCGTGTATGTTGCTCGGATTACAGTCAGTTTTTGGGGTTAACACGCTGTGAATCAGTCACATCGAAAAAGGCGTACGCACGCACTAGCATATCCCGCGAACTGTTCCCCTTTTAATGATTCCCTTGCGCCGCGCGCAGCCTGTGGGGAGACCATGGACAGGCCGCGCTCGAGGGTGCGCACGTGTGCCTCGTTAACGGCAGCGCAACAGGCACCGAAACGCTCAAGAACCTTGTCCTGCCAGGTGCGCAGTCAGTGTCACGTACCGCCCTCCTTCCGCCTTGCGAGAGTGTGAGAGTTGGCGCGCTGTTAGTTTCGTCGCACCGCGTGGGGACCCCTCAGCAGTGCGTCCTGCGCCGTTTGTTGTTCAATGTGCCATGTAACACGCAATTGTTAGTGCGCGGATCAGCTGAATGCACCTCGATCATGTCGCACGCAGGCATTGGTTCGTTCACGGTTGTCGACGATGCGACGGTGAGTCTTCCTAAACACGTCATACTCACGGAATAGAGCAACTTAGGGGTACCCGTGCAGAACCTCTAGTGACTTGACACTGCATCCGACCGCACGCACAGTCCCACGCGCTGTTACGCATGGCGCCATCCACAGTTGCTATGCATTTTGTATTAGTTTCGCGCCCGGGTTCCGTTGTAAACTCGGCCATGTGTGACTGACAAAGTACCGGCCGCATCAGGTGACGGGAGAAGCTGCCGGTAACAACTTTTTCCTCGATCGCGCATCGATCGGAATGTCGCGGTCAAAGCGCGTGTGCGAGCTCCTGCAGGAGCTCAACGGGGACGTGCGAGGCAACTATGTCGAAATGGTTCGTATGCTGTTGTGTGTAAAAGTGTAGGATGTTGGTGCGTGCGTATGCTATGTGTGCGTGTTTCTACCTTGTTTGCATGTCATTTTCACATCTCTATGGCGTGTCGTCTGTCTTATTGACTGACAGGCACTTGCCGACAAACCACTCGCGCTCATTAACGTGACGTTCCGCAGAGCTTGAACCAGCTGCTCGATTCGACGCCCAACTTCTTCGCCAACTTCTCCGTCGTCGTCGGTTCGCAGCTCACGACAAGCGCAGCACATCGGCTCGCCGCGCACTTGTGGGCCATCGGGGTGCCCCTCTTGCTCGTACGGTCATACGGCCAAGTCGGCTACATGCGCCTGCAGGTGCGTGTCTGTCTCGACCAACCCTCTTCATATCAGTGTGTTCCAGGACGCAATGTGGGGTCGCACGCATCGCTGCTCTGCAATATGCAGCCGCTCTCGTGTTGACTGCGTCTACACCAATGGACGGCGTGTCTGGGTGTGGTTGATCCCCCTTCTGTGTTACTGACTGTGAGTGGCCGCCCACTGACCCATTGTTACTGTCCACTCAAATGCGCAGGTGGCCGAGCACACGATCATCGAGTCGCACCCGGATAGTGTCATTGACGACCTTCGTCTGGACGTCCCCTTCCCGGAGCTTGTGTGGGTATAGCGTAGTAACGTGGAGGCTGCGAGGAGTGCCATCTGAATGGCGCCACGGTCCCACATGTGCGCTCTTGTGTGGACAGACGAGCTGGCGTGTGCCGCGTGTCGTGTTTCGTCATCCCTCTATACTGGAGGGTATCCACTTTGTAATGCGCGTGTGTGTGCGTGCCGGTAGCGTGTTGGGATCGCTGCAGGGCCGTGCGCCACATAAAGCTGAAATCGCCTTCGTTGTCCATCTCCTCCCGCAGCCACTTTTGCCAGTCGTTCGACCTCGAGTCGATGTCGCAGCACGAGCACTCTCACGTGCCCTATCTCATCATTCTCTTCCAGAAGGCGCGCGAGTGGATGGCCGCACACAACGGCGCTGTCCCGAGGTAACGATGTAACAGCCCCCCCCCCCCCCCCCCCCCCCCCCCCGGCTCCTCCAGTCGCTCCTGTTGGAACCGCAGCCCCTTTCATTGACTTTGATGCTCGCCCACACATGCACGCCTGCCGTTGTGCGATACGATCGTCCTCGCGCCAACGCACTTAGCCTTTGTACTTGCTGGCCTTTATAAGATTTTTCGCTTGTTTGAAGAACATCGCGCTAACACCAATTATGCGCACACCCACTCAGAACCGCCGCGGAGAAGGACGAGTTTCGGCAAAAGTACATCCGGGGCAGCGTGCGCCGCAACAGCGACGGGTTGCCGCTGGACGAGGAGAACTTTGAGGAGGCCGCCGTCCACGCACACCATGTGAGCAGTCTCTCGCTTTCTCTTAGTTCGATGTCTTTGCTTGCCTCTCTCTCTCTTCTGAGTCAAGGACAGTCATGCTTTGCGCTGATCCGACGTCGCTCGCTTCTGCTGTCGGTGTCATCCCTCTCGCGGTCATGCCCATTGCGTTGTCCTATCGTCTCCAAGAGGCGTTTATTTTTGTTTTACGGAGCGACCCCTAACTTCGCTTTGTGCGCAGGCGTGGGCGAAGACGTCCATTCCTTCGGCGGTGCGTGACATCATGAACGATCCCCGAGTCCTTACGAACGATCCCGCGCGCCCGCTGTTCTGGGTGCTCGTCGCCGCACTGCGCGGTTTTGTCGAGAACGAGGGCCAGGGCTTGCTGCCCCTGCGCGGCACCATCCCCGACATGGCCGCGGACTCTGAGCGCTACGTCCGACTGCAGGTGCGTGTCTGCGCTGTGTGTGTGCGTGTGCGTGTTTTCGTTTGATTGTGTGTGTTTGTGTGCGTACGTGCGCGTGCACATGTCAGTTTTTGGTGGAATGTCTGGACCATTAATTGCCTCTTGATTGCTTCCGCAGGCTGTCTACAAGGACAAGGCGCGGCTCGATGCGCACGCCGTCTTCACTCGTGCGCAGCACCTCCTCGCGGAGGCAGGGAGGGTGAGTAACGGCGGATCTCGAGAACTGGACCTGTGTTGCGAAGTGTTTGGGGTGGGGGAGGCGTCAGGGAATCGATGGCGAAGGCTTCCTAGTTTCGTATGGATGATTTGACACGGATCAATCCCACTCGCAGTAGAGTGGCCACCCGTACAATTACTCTGACCATCTCCTTCCCTTCGCAGCCGACAGAGTTGATCTCGGAGCACGACGCCAACCTCTTTTGCAAGAACGCGGCGAACCTCCGCCTCGTCCGGACGTCCTCGCTGGCGTCTGAGCTGGAATCCCCGCAGGTCGTGGGGCAAACTGTCGGTGGGTCATTGTAGCTCTCTGTGCCGCACGTGCGCGGTTGTCGCACCTCTCCCCCTCGGTCACGCACGAGTGCACGAGTGTGGTTGAAGATGAGGCTCATGAAATGACGTCTTGCCGTGTGTGCATCAATTGACGTCTCGCCCTGTGTGCATTGCAGCGAGCGCCCTCGAAGACCCCGACAGCAACATGGTCTTCTATGTCCTTCTGCGCGCCGTCGACCGCTTCCACGATGAAGTTGGGCGGTTCCCGGGTGAGCATTGACTTCAAGCCCGCTCTTGTTGTTTGCCACTATTATCGAGCCGCATTCATGCGCACACTCACAGATGTAACTACTTGCTTGTGTCTCTATCTATGTCTCGTGGAGTCTACGGACACTTCTAAGTGGCTCGACACCTGCACACACCCCTGTTGACGCCATCCCTCCACCTCTCATCGTCCGCAGGTGCGTACGACACCATGGTCGAAGAGGATGTTCCCCGTCTGCAGTCGTATGTGGCGCGCGTGTCGTCGGAGCTCGGCTTGCCCAGCGGCGCCATCAAGGACGACTACGTACACGAGATGTGGGCACTCGTTCTCCGTGCGCACACTTCTCCCTCTTGTCACTCTACCTCGTGTCTCTCTTTGGTTAAATGGAGGCACTGAGTCTACATTTGTCGATTTTTTCCGCGTCTCTTGTTGTCAAACGGGAGGGCGCCGAACGATGGCACGCACTGTCTCTCACACAGACTTTCCGCGCAGGTGCCGCTTTGGCGCGGCCGAAATCCACACGATTGCGGCGCTGCTCGGCGGCGTGGCGTCGACGGAGGTGGCCAAGCTGATCACTCACCAGTTTGTGCCCTTCAACAGCGCCTTTGTTTTCAACGGAATCAACGGGTCGTCGGCGTCTTTCACCATGTAGAGATGCGCGGTGTGATCGCGTGCCGGATGACACGGGAAACCCTCTGAGAAGCCCGTGAGTCGTGTCGATGGAGTGTCACCGCGAGGGGGGTTTGCCCCGTTTCGACGACAATACAAATGACTAGATGCCGTTTGTGTGCGAGGACTTGTCGTAGAAAGTAGGAAGTCGCTCCATTTTTACATTCGCAATTGAAAGCTGTGGCTGAAAACACTGGTTGAAGTCACGTGCACATTCATCGATGGACCCTCCATTTGGCGCTCTCTGTCGCTTTTTCGCGGCCGCTCTTTTGCTGCTTTGGCTCTTCGTTTCCGCCCTTGTGGTCGTCGTTCGCTTCGTTCCTTTCGTCTTGTTCGCCTCATCGGACCTTCGGCGTTCGCTTGCGCCGTTTCCTCTCAGCCGCGCCCGTGCAGTGCTTGTCTTTCGTAGCTTCCCGCGCTGGCACGATGGATTGCTGCGATGGCGTGCAGGTGGCTGTTGAGCGCGGCCACCGCGAGTGCCTCGAGCGCATGCGTGACGAAGGAAAGGACATTGTGGGCAAAGTCTTCGTCATAGGGGACGAGCCGGCGTCGTCGCTTGAGCAGAAGGATCTCTGTTTCGCGGACACTGTACTTCTTCGCGACGAGCCGGGTCACGATGATTACACAAAGTGGGAATACCGCACGCCCATCCACTCTGCATGTGCGTTCGGTCACCTCGAACTCGCGCAGTGGCTCGTCAGCGAGGGCGCTTCGGTCGATGACGAGGTTTTTCCTGGGTTTGGGTTTACGCCGCTCTTCTGCGCCGTCAACTACGGGCGCCACGACGTCGTGCGCTGGCTGTTGGAGTCGGGCGCTGACCCAAACGCCTGCGTCGCTTCACCGGACTACGCCAACGATTTGCGGTAAGTCACGCAGCAGCACTTGTGCTTTGCGTCTTCATTTCTATTGACACGCCACCCCGGCGCTCGCTCGCTCCCTTCTCTGCATTATCGGCCTTACTTTTATTAGCGACGAAGTCGATAAGTTCTGTCGGTCGGTGCATGGGGCGTCGCCACTCCTCGTGGCGTGCCAGACGGGCGATCTGGAGTCCGTGCGCATTCTCCTCGAGTTTGGCGCCGACCCGTCAGTCGGCTTAGAGCATTATCGCGTTTTGGAGGCTCTTGTTGATGACGTGTACTTTCCGCGGGGCCCACTCGCAATGGCGCTTGCACGAAGGCGTGTCGACATCGCCGAAGTTCTCGTGCGCGCCGGCGCGAACGTTAACAGCCCTTACGTGTTTCTGAGCGCAGTCAAGTGTGGACTCGATGCGGCCAAACTGGTCATCGAGAATGGGTTGAAGCTTCCGCTTTGCGACGAAGACAGGGATTGTAAACGGGGCGAATTTCCGTCGTACGAATTGGCCGAATACTTCGTTGAAAACGTCGCGAACTTTACGTCGTCGAACGATGCGCTGTTGGTGTTGTGCAGGTCTATTACATCTATTGACTCGGAGAATTACTGTCGTCTTCTCGCCTTGCTGGGTCGTCGCGGGTTCGATATCGATCGGCCCGTCGTTGGCCTGACTCGGAGACGCCCTGTCACATTTCTGAGTTACGCCGTCCGCTGCCGTCGAGAGGACGTTGTCTCCTGCTTGCTAGGAATGGGCGCGTCGCCGAACGTTTGCGTGGAGGGCGTCAACCTCTGCGTCGATGCCGTTGTCTACATATGCGACATCAGCGGACGTGGCCGACGTCCGAAAATTGTACATGTAGCTACGGACGTTCTCATCAAACTGCTTTACAATCTCGCTCGCCATGGGCTATCGAAGGTACCGCGCCCAATCCTCTATTACAAGTGGTGGAATGAACTGAGGCCCCTGGAGCTGAACGCCGATATCCACGAAGACGCAAGGCGTGCATTTTTGGAGGTCATACCTGCACTGACGACGAGCGGTGGGTCTCAATTGCACTGCGGCCTTCCCTTTGCATGGTGTTCGTTGACATATTCGTTTTTTTGTCTCTTTAAATTTTTTATTTTTTTTATTTTTTCAATTATTTTATTTGCAGACAACGGCAGCCCCTGCTCCTTGCTCCACCTTTGTCGTCGCGTCATCGTTATTCGCGGCCTCCTCAGTCTGGACGAGTGGACGTCGTCGTCGCAATGGGTTCGCGAGTGCATTCCTCGCTCCATGCTCATCAGAGAATGAACTCAGGGTCAACTACCATTCGCTGTTTTCAGTTATCAGCGTTTTGAGATGCACTCATACTGAGCCCAACTTACCGCCGGTCTTTGAAACATTGCAGTGCGGCTATCTAATTGTTGGCATATAATTATTCAATAATTATCACACGGCCATAATATATTATATTTTACACGGCCGGCGTAGTCCTGAAGAACGTCGACAGCGACTGTTGTCGGTATCCGCCGTTCGCTCCCTTCGCGCGACCCTTATCACCACATGCGACTTTGGCGCGTTTCGCTGGCCGCGCCGGCGGATCCACGACATCATCGACCGTCCTCTTTGCAGCTGTCAATGTCGCCGGATCGACTACGACGGTCCTCTTTGTGCCCTTGTCTGTCTCGTTTTCCTGCTCGCGCGCGCACAGGACACTCCCTTCGCCCTTCGCGCCCGCCACGTGCTTCGTTCCAATGGCGACATTCTGTTCACTGTTGCGTGCGCCGGCCGCCGAGAACGACGCGTTCGCAAGCGGCATTCGTTGCTGCTGCTTCGCGGAGTGTTTGATGCGCTCCCTCTCGCCGTCAACATTCTCCTTGCCCCTTGTGGGCACCTTCCGATAGCATGTCGGCGACACCATCGCCTTCGCAGCGGCTCTCTTCCTGCACTCAATGATGGTCGCAATCGGCGTCGTCCTCGCACACCCCACAATGGCCCTCGACGACGGCGACTTGGGAGGGCTTCGCAGCGCAGCAACAAGCACTGAGCGCGCGTGGTCGCATCCCGCACGCCACACGTCCGCGCGCAGCCACGTGTGCCCCAAGCACGCGTAGCGGTTCAAGAGAGACCGCAGGGCCGCCGTTCTCGCCGCACTTGCCTTGACTCCCTCTCCCGCCGACAGCACGAGCGATAGGCCGCGTGCGACAGCGCACAGCGCGTCTGCGCCATCGTCCATTAGCCGCCGTCGTACGTCGAAGCGTGCTGTTACGCTCTCTGAACGCATGGCGGCGGCGTCGTACTCCGAACTGGCGAGCACGAGCGTCTTCGCTTGCGCAGTGTCGCAAAGCGTCTTCTTGGCCACTGCGACCGCTTCCGCAGCGACCGTCGCCGCGCCCACGCGCACGTCCCGCTTCGACCCGCGCGACAGCCACTCTGCGACGACGTCGACGGCCTTGACGACCAGGCGAATGGGAGCTTCGTAGCCGCGTCCGTGCAACACGCAGCCCTCGACCGCGGTGCCGAGCGTGCCAAGCGCCACCTGCGCGCGTTGTGATTAGCGAAGAGCCTATTGGTATGTCGTAAGAGAAAAGCACGACATAGATGATGGATTAACCCTAGTCGTGTGTGCATCGACTCCCCCAAAACAGACATAGAGGCTGTCGGATTGCATGACTCCAGGCGCGTTCTTCAACGACCACTGTCTCTGAACGCGCACGCCGAAGCCGCCCACGCCATTCAGATAAGAGAACGCCCGCACCTGCCGCGAGTACGAGACCATCGCTAGCCACGGGGACAGGCGCCTCTCCGCCGCATACACCCGGAGGTCCCTAAGCAAGTCCGAGCACCCAAACACGCGCGCAACGGACTTGCCATCGCGCGCCTTCTGCGAGTGCAGCGACCACCGCGTGGCCGACAGCAGCGTTGCGAGGGCCAGGTCGTCCTTGACGTTGCATGCGAGGCGTAACAGCGCGATGACGAGCGCCGCGTGGAAAGCCCCGTCCGAGTCGAGCGATGGACGCTCCGGAGACACCGGCACGGCCACCGTTGGCAGCGAACGTGGGGGAGTGCCAGAAGCGCCCTTCGTGTGCTGCGTTTCGCCCACTTCGCCCCAACCGATACGTGCTCGCACGACATCTGCGTCTTCTTCGTCGCTGATGTCCTCCTGCGCAGTGAGCAGCTGAGTGGGCGCACCCTCGACGACCGCCTGTGTTACGCCGTCTGCGTAAAAGTGTGGACGCGCCGGTGCGGTTGGCGATGAAGAAGGGCTGCAATTGGAGGAGAGTGGGCAAACACTACAATGTAAGTTACAAGACGCGGGAATGCAGTATGGGACAGTGTGTTACAATTATACCGAACACGCACACCGACGACCGAAAGATGCGAAAGATTTTCTCACCTTCTCGACAAATCCGCTAGTGCGTTCGAGTGCCGCCCAAAAAGCGGCGTGCACGGTGACACCGATTCACTCCTGTTGTGCGTAAATAAGGGGGAGTTGGACGCTTATTCCCTTATCCATGCAGACGAACAGACACGCAGACGCACACACACACGCTCACACACACGATACACACTCAGAGATAGATTACGCAAACCCACCCATCCGCACATGCGCACACACAGCCGCATGTAATGGACACATACCTCAGCAAGCTTGACATTGTTCGCGATCGGACAAACGGCGTCTTTGCGACCGCAATGCGCCGTCTCCGCAACAGAAAATCGCTCAGAGGAATCGCTTCGAACAAATCTGCGCTCAACACGCCGGCGAGAATCGAACTCACGTCGGGACCCGTGTGGTTTTGCCGCCAACCACAACAGCAGCGCTATGACGCTCAATGAAATTGCGCAGTTGCGTGCGCCACCCACCGTCCCAATTGCCGATGTCCAATTCGGACGAGTACGCGGTGTACTTTGGCGCCAATACGAACCTTACGCCTGTGAGTGCGTGGACGAGCGCGCACTGAGGTGGACAGAGTCAGCTGCAGTGCGCGTGTCTTGCGATGCTTGCGTGTGTATGACCAAACCCATAGAGCTCACACTGTCACGTGGGCGTTCGGGACAGAGCAAGTTGCAGCACTGCCCACCCCTCCGTGCGCCATTTGGTGGCTGTCGAAGATAACGACAGAGTCACACGGCCGCGTTCCTGCAGTAGCGTACTATTGAGCTAGACGTACACGCACAAAACCTGCACAAACACACAACACACTCGCACACTCTTGCCTCTAATTGCGCAAGAAAATGCACCATCACACGTAGAATATGACACAGCTGCGACCACTCGCACGTGCACGTACCGGATGTAGCAACAGCCTTCTTCACACGCGCGGCAATGCCAGGCCAATCGACGAGTGCGCTCCTCTCCAGACTCTCGCAATAGCGATCGAGCACAAACGACGCCATGTCTTCGTGCGACTGCACTTCGCCGCGTGCGGTCGATTCGCCGTCACCTTCGAGCACCGCGCGCGCCCGACGTGCAACGACCTCGTCGTGCAGTTGTGCGACCATTGCCGTGTTGTCTTGGCCGCACGCGTCGTACTCGGACGACTGGGGAGTGAGAACAGACGTCAATAGGCAGACATAGGGAGAGAGATAATGAGACTAAGCAGTCGTAGCGGTTGAAACACCATCGCCTCTAAGAGAGATAGAAAGAGAAGGGGGTGAGAAAGAGTAGTAACGCAGGGATGTGATTGAGGGAAAGGGTGGACGTGATGTGTGTGGAGAAGCTCAAAGGATGACAACATCAATGCCCGCACGTGACGTTGGAGGACGCAAAACGAAGACGCGCTCAAACCACACACACCGAAGTGCTCGCACGGCCAGCCCATTCCTCCATTGCCACTTCGACGAGTGCGGCTTGCTCGTGTGCCGCGACGGGAGTGAACGGCGCACCCGCGTCGCCATGGGATCGGATGAGCGACGCGCAGTACTCGGATAGCGTTGCGTGTGCGGTTGAAGTGGCGAGAAAGAGAACGGAACCAGAAGGAGCCTCTGCGCGATTGGTCGGACTGTGTTAGCGACATACCCTATGCAGTCGTCTCGACACACATTTTAAAAAACGCACCCACCCCAATTATGGACGCATGCACGCACACGCACTCAGCGCACACTTAATGACGCATGCACGAATATTCACTCAGTGCCCATTGAAAAGACGCATGCACGCACGCACACGGGAAACAACTTGCCTTGATTCACGCCAGCTTCAGATGCCTGTAACAGCGGCTGGCCCTGCGACCGACCGGCCACTGCCTCTGCCCACGTGACCCTGTCCTCCGCGACCGCTATATCCCCCAGATAATAGACCGAAGTTTGCGACGACGGCGCAGCCATTTCAGTGTCCATTGCATAAGGCGAACGTACAAATGTGCCGGTCGCCGGACCGTGGTACTCAAAGTCCCTGGGGTAACAGGGTGCGATTGAGGCACAGCGGAACCCTTCGGAACCGCCGGAATGGTCACAATTCGCTCACAAACGCCTCGTGCGTAGAAGAGAGAGCACAGTGCGCACAGTTCGAGAGTGAAGGTGCGATACGTAAGTGCGGCACGACAAGACAGTTGGCCGTTATGAAACAACACATTTTCAAATTTGAAACGCCACTCACGTGACAGTCCCGGCTGTCCGGACGTCAACGCACGCCGCTGGTTCGAGTCTCGTACGAGTTTATCGCAAACGCAAAAGAGACGCGTACTCCTCATAGTTTCCTGCTTTGGGGTTGATTGTGTAAAATGGGGGACGCTGCGAAAAAAGAGAGAGACAAAAAGGCGCTGTCTAAGAACCTGATGGCCATGAAGGTGCGAACACATAAACGCGCATCAATGCACGCACGCCTGCACACACACAGACACATGCGCACACACACACACACACACACAAACACACACACACACACACACACGCACACACACGCACACACACGCACACGCACACGCCGCACTTGCACACATACACGTACATACACACGCATCCAGCACACTCTCGCACACTACACGCACACACCACATAGGCACGCACACTCACAAGCACACACATACACACACACAGCGCGTCACTCAAAGGGGGTGCTTTTCTCGCAGTTTATGCAACGAAAGCACGAAGCCGATTTGAAAAGGCAACACGAAGAAGAGCAGCAGAAGGCCATTGCAGAGTCGCACTGGAAATTGAGAGACCCCCAAGCAGACACAAAGCGGTGCGTTCATCTTCTCGCTCTGACTGCTTCTCAACCCTCAATCCCTGCTGTCGTACTGCCGACACAGAATACTGTTATGTTCTGGATCGTTCGAATTTATGTGCTGAGTGTGTGTGTGTGTGTGTGTGTGTGTGTGTGTGTGTGTGTGTGTGTTGTGTGTGTGTGTGTTTTACTTCTCATTTTCTTTATATTCACAGAAAGATTGTCCTGTCTTGTGCGCAGCGACGTTACTGTCGAGGTTTCTGCGGTCGATTTGAACGTCGAAGTCGTTGCAACGGCCGGCGGACGGCGCTCATTTCAAAATTTCAACCCTGCGGTGGAGGCAAGTGGCTGATGTGCGCCGCAGTGTATCTGCTTGGTTCGCGTATGTGCTCCCTCAGTCGTTTATATAGATGCACCTATCAACCACAAGGCATTGCGCCAGTACGTTCCGCACAACCGCCATCTGTTTCTCTGTCGCCAGACCTGCGAGTGTGCGTTATTCGTTGGCGTGTGCTGTGGATTGGGGCCGGCACATGTCTCACGTGGCTATTTTCTCCGCGCGCAGAAATTGACAAAGCAGCTCGACCACGAGCGCCGCATGCGAAAGGCCGACGAGTTTGAGGAGCGTGAGACTGTGGGCGAGGACGAAATGGCGCAGCGGTACAAGAAAATGAGAACAAAATAGAGCATAAAAACTGCCGATGTGGACAAACGGGAGGCACGTGACCACGAACGTCATCAGTCGGCCGAAGTTCAAAGTTTCACCCAGTGCACAACGCGCAATCGTCTGACGATTACGTGCACGAACGGCCGTTGTTTCGCGTCTTTCAACTACGCTCGTTTTCTCGTTTGCTCGCTCGCAATGTCTAGAGGCTGTGCTTTCGTGGGGAGCTAGCACTCGGGCGGTGCCATGAGTGGTGCGTGGGGAGCTGTTGCGTATCGGCTGTTGCTGAGTGATTAGGCGCGATTGAAGTTGACGTCGCTTTGGGACGTGATCGAGGGTAAGCTGGTGGTTGCGCACATCGAAAACATTGCTCATTTTTTGTGTGACATGGTTTTGCCAGGACGCCGTCCGCTGTCGGTGGCGGGCACTCGGAGGGCGTCTGCCGAGGTGCGTGCTTGGGGTGGACCATGGATTGAGTGTAAAATTGCACTCAAACCCACTCACTCACTCACACATGCACAGACACAAGCACAGATACACACACACACACACACACACACGCACGCACGCACGCACGCACGCACGCACGCACGCACGCACGCATATGTGTTATTTCTTACTCTCGAGTCGATCACGGTTGCGCATTGCGTCCAATTTCATGCTGTTCGTCGCAGTCGCCGTCACCCACGCCGCCGCAGCCCGCCACGCGCGCCCCTGGCGGCAAGGATGGCCTTGCGACGATTAAGGGCGAGGAATTGGACCCCTCGGGGTGCCGCGTGTTCATGTGGACAGGGTCGTCTCTGAGCACACCGAGGTGGGTCCGGCACAGTCATTCTCTTTCTCTCTCTCTCTCTCTCACACACACACACAGACACAGACACAGACACAGACACACACACACACAGACACACACACACACTCTCTCCTCTCTCTCTCTCTCTCTCTCTCTCTTTCTCTCTCTCTCTCTCACACACAGACACACACAGACACACACACAGACACAGACACACACACAGACACAGACACAGACACATACACAGACACACACACCCGCTTGCACATTATACACGCGCACACACATACGAGCACACGCACGCACACAATATAAGCGCGCCAGCTTCTGACACAACCGCGCCCACCCAATCTCAGGCCCATCCCCGATTTCACTCGCCGCCGCATCGTGTGCGTCGCCTTCGGTCGCGGCCATTCTGCATTTCTCGACGAAGGCGGCGCCATCTTCACGTACGGGCTCGGTCTCTCTGGCCAGCTGGGCCTCGGTGACTTTCGCAATTCGTCAGAGCCGTGTGCTGTGCGCCTCCCTTCCGACGCCCCCGCCGTGCACGTGGCGTGCGGCGCCGACCACACTGCCGCCGTGACCGTTGACGGGCACGTCTTCTGTTGGGGCGACTCTCGCAAGGGTCAGTGCGGCTCGGACGCGGCCGGCGACAAGTGTCCCTTGCCCGTGCGTGTGCGCTTTCCACTCGAGGGTCCCAAAGCGTCCACCACTGCGGCCCAACCGCTGGCTTCTCAGCCGCTGCGAGTGCCGCACACAGAGCCGTCACCGTCGCATCCAACATCGCCCGCAGGAACGCCCGGCACACCCGTCTCTGAGGAGAGGCCGTCGTCAGCGCCTCCGGACACTGTATGGGACGGTCACGGAGGGCCAGCTGCGACTAATGGCGGTGCGTTTGTTGTCGGCGGAAGTTCGGAACCGCGGTTTGTGCGCGTGACTTGCGGTGTGGAGCACACGATGGCGATATCGGAGGCGGGTGTGCTGTGGTCGTGGGGCAGTGGGCCGCAGCTGGGACACGGGCCAGTGGCGAAGGACTGCGCGCGGTGGGTGCTCATCTGCGAGCGCAGGGGTGCATGTGTTTGTAAGCTTGTGACATGGTGATCGGTTGCAGTTCTTGCATGCCTCACGTGACTATGGGGCATTACCACTTTGGTTTTTACCCCTCTCACCTGTCTCACTGACTGTGGCACTCCAATCCCCTCTCACCTGTTGGTGTCCTTCGTTCGCAGGCCGGCCATCGTGAGGGGGCTTGCGGGCGCTGAGTTGCTCGACGCGTGCTGTGGCGCATGGCACTCCATGGCACTGATGCGACGGAAGGAGACGGCCAACTCGGAGGTGTGTTCGTGCGGACCTCTGTGTGTTTGTGTGTGCGTCCGTGCGTGCAGATACACGCATGCATGCCCTCTCTTCCGGCCGTCCCTATCGGGCGATGCCAACTCCCCTGTTTCGTTCTTCTGTATTGTCATTGGCTCCAAAGCCACGCCTCACATTTTTTAACTTCACCCTCAGTTTGACCCTCCGTCGACGATGGTGTTCACATGGGGTCGCGGCGAGTCCGGACAGCTCGGACACGGTGACACGTTCGACAGCGTTCTTCCGCGCCTTGTTCATGCACTCCTCAACCGGGGCGTCGTGCAAATTGCGGCGGGAGTGACGCACTCTGTGGCTCTGACGTCGTTCTCGGACGTCATCGCGTGGGGTGGGTCGGTTGCTCGAATTTTTATTACTCAAGTTTAAACTTGGCTTGCGGTTGTGTCCGTTTGGGGCTGCGACGGCTGCCCACGCACATACACGCACTTATCACGCACCGCGCTGGTGTGCACCTATGTTCACGCTCTCACACGAACCCCCCCCGCTTCGTCTGTGTGCATAATGTTCTCGCTCTCACACACGCGTCCCCCTTCCCCTGTGCAGGAACGGGCCTTGACGGACAGCTTGGTCTCCACGACGTCCTCGAATCGCCCGACCCGCGCGTGATGGTCGGTTTAAAAAACAGGGCGGTTGTTGCGGTGGCTGCCGGGGCACACCACACGCTGTGCCTCACGTCGTCGGATGGGTACGGACTCGCGTGGACGCACAGCGGCAGTTTGCTCAGCGCGAGCATTGGCGGATCGTCGTCGACGTCGTCGATTACGAGTGCGCTCGGAGGTGTCGGCGGGTGTGAGGGCGAGGTGCTTTTCTTTGGGCGAGAGAAGAAGTGAGTGCGGTCGGAGCTGCTCACGCGCGCAACCGAGACCGCGCTTCCCAATCTCCAAAGCTCCCACGCACACGCGTGCACTCACACACACACTTGCCTGCCTCATGTATTTATTGTACCGCCATTGCACTCTTAGCGTTCATCTCTACTTGTCTTCTTCTCAACATTCGAATTGTCCACAGCATTGTGCGCACGGACAAGGGCCCGCAAACCGTCGCGAGCAGCGCGACGTACGTGTCCTCAGCGAATTCGTCGCTCTCGCCGTCGCGCGGGCGATCGTCGTCTGCCATGCCCTCTGGTCGCGCGAGGTCGTATGCGCCAAAAGTGATGAAGGTCTGAGTCTCATTTCAGAGTCCTTCGTGTTGTTTACGCCTGTTATGTGCGACTTTAATAATCGCGTGAGTGCGTATTCGCGTTTGCGCACCTCTCCGTGCTCGTTACTGTGCAACATGGCGTCTTCTTTCCCCCCGCTTTCTATGTACCCGATAGACAGCCGTCTCTATCGCACCGGCCAACATCCGTTTCATCACGCACAGGTATCGGACGGCAACGCCGATGGCGACTCTCGGCGTCGGCTTCTCCGTGGCCTCGTGGCAGGGTGGGACCAATCGGCGGTGATCAGCGAGGCGTCCCCAACTGAACTCGACACGGCATTCAGAGAGGCCGTCGCGAACGAACGCGCGCACTTGCGAAGGCTCATGGCGGCGCGAAACGACGTCCTCACGCCCGTCATGGGCAGCCCCGTCCTCCCCTCTCCAAACGCCTTTGTGTGCGCGGATTCGCTTGGCGTCCTCTATCGCAGCTTTCTCGACGTCGTCGGCGCAACGGAGCGCTTTCTGAGCGCGCTGACGTTGCCCTCTCTGCGCCCACTCATAGCGCCCGCCGTTTCGGGAGACGCTGACGGTGACGGCCGTCGGCGGAGTTCGGCGGATCGGAGGGAGTCCGAGTGCTCGACGAGCTTTAGCAACGTCGATCTCTCCGCTGGGACAGGGGCGAAGAAGCGGCGCCACGTCGACGAGACGCAGGTGCTTGCGGCCGCATTCGCCGAAGACGAGGGCGGAATGAACGGACCGACTATCGTCGTGGCGAAGAGCGCGGACGCCCCCAACGGCACGCAAGACCTTAGCGAGATGTGTGGGGACGACGGTGAGTCGGAAGACCCTGCCGACAGCGATGCACTTGCGACGGCCATTCGCGCGCTCCTCTCTGCGCAACGGGCACACACCGAGGCGTATTACAACGCCGTTGCGACGAATTTGTTCGCGGAGCTCGCGAAGCACGCGTCCGAATTCGTGCAGGAGGCTTCGAGAAAGGCGAACGATGCGTCGACGCGGTGGTTTGACGTCTCGAGCGCCGCAGTGGCTACGCCGACGCCGAGTGATCCAAAGGCCGGCGTAAAAGCGGCCGACGCACCCAAGGCACAGGGCACGCTGGTACTTGCGCCGCTGGTGTTTTTGGGTCGCACGAGTGACCCGCTGCGGTCGTGCTTTGAGCTGCCGGTGGGCCGCCTCTTTTCGCGCGCGTCGCTGTTCGGTCGCATCAAGTCCACCGTGTCCGGACTGCAGCAGCCCGCCGCGCCCGTCGGCACTAAAGAGGGAGGGGACAAGGCGGAGAATGGCAGTACCGCAAGCAATGACGGCGATTCCGTGTCGTGCTTTGTTGTCGCATCCAACTGGCTGTCGAAGGGCGCCATGTGCTCGGTGCTGGGCGGGTGGGAGGAGCTCTGGGACGAGGCGGTGCTCCAGCGAGAGCTCGCCGAGAGAACGGGCGAATTTTGGCGGGAGAATCCGACGCTCGTCAAGTCGTTCCTGCGGCCGGCGCGCCGTGCGTTATTGGGGGGAGCGCGGTCGCCGTGGCTCGCACTGAGCAGCGGGGGGATGCTGTCGGGAACGCTGTCGTCGCACGCGTTTTTCCTGTTCAGCGACGTGTTTGTGGACGTGCAGTACTTGAGCGCAAGGACGGTGGGTTTGGATGCCTCAAATGCACTTGCACTTTAAGCGCACGCGCACAAACATCGAACTGCGCACACAAAGACGGACATGCTTCACTTTCACGTTTCCCTTTCCGTCCGCACGTCACATTATCACACACAGTGTCGGTTGTCAATGGACGAGAATCCGCCGTTGGAGCCATTTTCATCTTACTTTCGCCGTCGCAGATGTGGTCGTCGTCCCTGCACGACCTGTGCCTCGTGTGGACGGCGGACGTGGCTGACGCTGGCAGCGTGAGGCACGCCTTCGTTATCACAAGCCCAGAGGAAACGATGACGTTGTGCGCGAGGGACGAGGAGGGGAAGGTGGGGGGGGGGGGGGGGG